>VWPW01026381.1:1443240-1713556 GCA_013389825.1 Crypturellus undulatus | reverse complement strand
GCGATCCGCTGCGGACGGCGATGGAAGATGGAGGGAGGCGGCGGCGCGGTAAGGGCGGCGTGTGCGGCGCCGGGGCGCGCTCCGACGAGTACTTTTTTTCTCGTTCTTTTTAATTTTCTTTTCTATTTTTTTTTTTGTTCTCTTTTTTTCCTTTTCCCCTCTTTTTCGCCTTTTTTTTAATTTTTTTTCTCTCCTTTTTATTTATTTTCTTTTTTTCTTCTCTTTCTCTTTTTTCTTTCTCTTTTTCTCTTTCTCTTTCTCTCTTTCCTCTTTTCCTCTTTTTTTCCCCTTGTCTTTTTCTTATTTTGGTATCTTTTTCTTTTATTTATCCTGTTTTCTCTTTTATTTTCTCCCTTTTCCTTTTTATTTACCTTTTTCCTTTCTCTTTTCTTTCCTTTTTCTCTTTTTTCTTCTTCTGTTTCTTTTTTTTCTCTTTCATTTGCTTTCCCTTTTATTTTTTCCTTGTTTTTTTCCCATGATCTTTTATCCCTCCTTCCTCCTTTCTTTTTTCCCTCTCTCCTCTTTATTTTCTTTTTTTTCCTTTTCCTTTTTGCTTTTTCTGTTTTTTTTTTCCTTTTTTTTTCCTTTCCCTTTCTATTTCTTTATTTTTCCCTATTTTTTCTTTATTTTCACTTCCCATGCTCTTCCCTTCTCTCCCTTCCCTTTCCATCTTATCCTCCCTTGCCTTTCCCCCGGGAGAGCTGGGATCCTTCTCACAGGCTTTGCCCTGCGGGCCCCCAGGGCGCTGGTGGAGGGGCTTCTGCCCCAGGACAACTCCAGACCAGTGCCTGCATCTCCCGCGGCTGCTTTTGCTCCTGTCTCCATCCGCCTCCTCTGCGTAACAAGCAGCGGTGTTTCGCTCACAGGCGCTCCTAATCGTCCCGAGTCCTTGAATTCAGTGAGATCTTTGAAAAAAGCGGGAGCTTTGGCTGAGTAGATAGCACTGCTTTCTCAGGAGGGGTGGTTGGGATGAACTCAGCAAAAGCATGAAGTTTTAGCACGTTAAACTTGCACATTAACACTCTGGTGCTATGTCAAGTGTCGCCACAGTGAACTGAAGGTGTGCTTCGCGGTGGGAATGCAACCTGCACGTGGTGGTACATGCTTGAGCTTCAGACAAACTCACCGAGATGCCTACACCACATATAGATGCAGTATTTCCCTGCCATAAACAACTATTATCCGGTTCCCACAGGGTGCCAGTTAGCATATTGCCAGGCAGAACACACCTATGTGTTGTTTAAATGATTTGGGTGTGTAGAAGGTAACTCCAATTACGACTGCAGCTTCACTCACAGCTTAATACTCTTGTGGGTCAGGCCATTAAAACAGAGAAAGTCAAATGCGGTGTTTCTGATGAAACTGTTGCGCCTGCAAGCTGCCAAGAATCACCCAAACTGTTCTGGTTTAGCTGGAAGAAGGAAACCTCTTCCTACCTCATATCCCATTTCATCAGTCATATCCTTAGCTGGTGTTTCAGCAGATGTTACCACTTTAATACAAGCAGAGGCTCTGACCTCTCTTTTTGATGTAGGCAGGCAGAGAAATTTGCTATTGAGATGCTGTTTGGTGTGTTCGGTTTTGGTGGTAGCGTACGTGGAGTGGGCCATGCAGGTTAGCAAGTGTTTTTGTTCAACTGCAGCCCTAGTTCAGCATTGAAAAGACTAAGAAATGTGGCCACGGTGGTGTTCAAAACACTTGAAAGCAACTTCTGCATCACACGCTTCTAAACTTAACATAACAAAAAGTATTCAGATATTTGGTATATAAAAAATAAACCTTGCCCATCTTAATGGTATGGAAGAGGTCCTCTTGTGACGCTGGTGCTTGAGCAGAGTGCCTGGGTTCCCTTGGTTCTTTCCACGCCAGCAAATGGAAAAGGAGAAGAGTAAGGAGGATCCTAATGAACAAGCCAGATATTTTTCCTTGTCGCCTTCCCTGGAAGAGGGCTGCTTGACCTGTGGGGAGCACAGATTCTTTTGCTGTTGTCAAACTGTGTGGCTGGAAGACCTGGATGCAATTCAGAGTTTTTCCTCTCCGGCTCTGGAACTTTCTATTCCCGCCCTCGTTGCCAGGAGGGTTTGTCCTTTGGTTTTGCGGCTGTAATTTGGGACGTAATTCGGGGTTTTCTTTCCGTGGCGCGGGGAGGCGGCCTCGCCGCTGGCGCGCTGCCTGGCACTGCAGACGCGGCCGTGGGCAAGCGCTGCCCTCCACGAGCTGCCCCGGGGAGCGCGGCGGCCTCCTGCGAGCCTGCGAGCATGGCGGCAGGGCCACCATGAGGCTCCTTGACGGGCAACGGCCTCGTGGTCGCGGTGATGTGACTCGCACCACAAGAAGGATGCAGCGCGGAAGGAGGATGCTCCATCCGTGGAGCGCGTGTGTTTTCTTTGGAAGCGCTGGTTGTGTTTTCTCTCTGAGCTGCTCTGTTTAGTTGCGAGGGCTCTGGGAAGAAAGACGCGTGGGGTTGTTCGGGAAGCCATTTCTTGCCACGGTGGCCTGAAGATGTGAAGAGGTGGCGCTGTGTCCGGGCATTGGGAAGGCGGAAAGAAGAAGGCAGGGAAGGAGGGGTTAGTATCTGGAGAATAAGTGAGTCTTGAGGGTGTCCGATAATAATCTTACGTGCCGTCGTGCTGAGGTTGGGCAAACCTGTGAACTGCTGCCAGAACCCAAAGGTCAGGGCACGAGGCGTGAGGCAGCCTCCCCTCTGCACCAGCTCTGCCGCTGGTGAGACATGTGGCCGGGCGGGTGGGATCCCACTCAGTGATCCTCACTTCCTGGCTGCTCCAGAAGAGGTGGGAACAGCAGCGCTGGGCTCCCTGCTGCGCTCCCTTTTTTCTGTAGGCAGCTGGTTGGGGACTCCTTTTGCCAAAGCCTGTTCCTGATGAATGTGACATCTAGCACAGCTCGCTCCACCCAGAACTGCCCACGGTCTGGTTGAACTGACAGCCCTTGGAGATGTCAAATCCAACTTAATGTTGGAAGTTTTGCCGAGAGGGAGGCTCTGTGAGACCCTCTCGAGGCCACTGCCGTGCGGAGCAGCAGGGCCACAGGCAGGACAAGTTTGATCTTCCTCCTTAACTGTAAATATGGCCAGTGACAGGACAAGGGGTATTGGGTACAAGTTGAACCACAGGCAGTTCCACCTCCATGGGAGGAAGAACTTCTTTCCTGTGAGGGTGCCAGAGCCCTGGCACAGGCTGCCCAGAGAGGCTGTGGAGGCTCCTTCTCTGGAGATCTTCAAACTCGCCTGGGTGTCCCTGCTGGAGCAGGGGTTGGACTGGATGATCTCGAGAGGGCCCTGCCAACCTCAACCCTTATGATTCTGTGTTTCATCTGAAGGGATTTCTGCTCTCTGGCACCCTTCGCAGCACAGGCTGTTTTTTTTTCCAAGCTTATTTCCAGTACGTTTTTCCTTGCACTGGAATGGAACTTGCACATTTCTGTGTTGGGGAAAAGCTGCTTCAGACCAGCTGCAAGTGTCCACCAGACGCTTTCCACCCATCCCCAAGTGCCCTGTTCTCTCTGGAATGACACTGTTTGAAGTTGGCTTGTGCAGTCTGTTGCCAGATGCTTTTTCCAAACACTCCTTGCTCTGAGACACCAGCTCCTGCCGGAGACGACAGCCTGTTGGGACGCTCATACATCCAAGCGTTTATTCTCTGTATAACAGAGGTGAGCAAGACAGGTCATGGACAGGGCTTAAATGCTGGGTGGAGTGAAATTTATTCGGGGTGAGGGCTGCATTGCCGTGAGGCTGAATGAGGAGTCGGAATAGCTCAGCTATTATCTAACCCCTGGGGCTTGAATTGCTCCCGAATTGACTGTACTTCCTGGATGCTGAAAGCAAACAAACCTGCTGGGGCACAGGATCAAGCTGTTGGTGAGGTTGAGAGCTCTGCATTTCCACCTCTGAAGAGTGCCTCGGCCACCAGCTCTCCTTGCTGGAAACGATGTTTGCTGTGGTTTTCCCTGCATCTGGGCAGTGTGGAAAAAGTTTTCCTGTGCCACCACTGCTTGGCGAAGCTGAAGAGGACCAGGCCCAAGCTAACGCTGAAGAGCAGTGCCTCCTCTTGTGCAGTTGCTCTCGCTGCAGCCACAGCAGCTGTTTTTCTGACAAGCGGTAAAAGGACTGGACAAGAGGGCAGTGTCCTGAGTCTGTGGTATGGCAGTTTCTGAGAAGCAGAAAGACAGCCCAAACGGCACAGATTAAACAGAAAGCATCCACCTTTTTCAGAAGTAATGAGCATGGCTTGCTTTCCCTCCTGCTGTGGAGCGGCACAGCAGCGGATGTGGCTTATCTCCAAATTATACTCATTATTTTTTTATGGTAGCGCTTTTGAACAGGAAGTGTCATTGGGGCAATAGCTGCATCCTCTGGCTGAGCGTATGCCAAATGTGATGGCAAGAGGCACTCAAGCCTGGGATATGGCCGCAATTCCATGCTGACAGATGAGCCTGGATCAGGAGAGGACTTTGCTCGAAAGAAAGCAAATTCTACTCTCATAAGTACCAGTGAGTTTTGGTTTTCACAGGCTTTCCATGGGATAAGCTGAGGCCAAGCAGAAAAAGTTGTCAGAAAGTGTCAGGTTCTGCACCAGTGGGACATTAATGCCCACTTTGCCAGACTTTGTGACACTTGTTGGGGATGCGACACCCTTGGTATCTTCTGCCTTTCAGCTGCTGCAGAAGCTGCCTGACGGCTCCCAAACTTTTGCAGGGACACAGCTGGCCACTTGTTAACTCACACTTTCCTAGGAAGCAAGCTGCCTACTCTTGCAATGACACCTTCTCTGTCCCACAGTGCTCATGCAGCTTAAGTCATTTTTATTGGTAGCATTGCTAGTTTCCGCCTCAGTTATGCCAGGGAAAACACGGCTCAAGTCAAATTTTAGTTGGATTTCTCATTCAAATAACTTATATTAAATCTACTTAGAACCCCAAAAGCCCAGCTTATATGAAAGCTGTGAAATTAACTTTACAATAATCATACTCACTCAGTGAGGTATTCATAGGTTAGGTGCAGATGTATGCAAACCTTTGCATGCTGTATTGCCATGATGCATCTCTCTGGTTTGTCTCTGCCACAGAGCAAATGCAGATTTCTGCACCTCCCATGTGTAAATTCTTCCAGTTTCTTTTGTGTAGGATTTATTTTTCTTTTGTTATGGTTGAGTTCACCAACTCAATGCATATAATTTAAAATGCAAATAAATTATTAACTACTTTGTCCTACTATATTAAATGAGAATTGTCAAATCTGTTAGTAAAATGGAAATGAGTTCTTCTGGCCTTCTTTCTTTTTCATACTTCCATCTCTAAAAGCAGATTTTTTTTAGCCCAGGGTAGGGAATACACAGCAAATGATGAGTTTTTGCAATTTGCCTGTCCCAGCAGGTGTTTTGGAAAGGATTTAGCTGGTTATAGATACAGATATAAATTCTTGTAGCCTCACCAGGCACTTGGACACATACTATGATCCTGTGGAGCTGAATTCCATCTGGGGCAAACCTATAGCCCCTCCAAACATTGTTCCACCCACACAGATCCAAGTATCATGGAAATGCCCTATCTGCTGACAAGAAGCAGTCTGTCGATAGCAAAATATACTCAGAACAAACTGAACAAAAAAGTTAAGGTGGAAGATGTCTAGTACATACACCAGTGAATTTTCTGAGTAAAACACAGTGGATTTTCTGAGTAAAATAGGTGGCTTTGCGAAATTTTCCTTAAATCACACCCCCATCCCAAAGTCATTTGACTTAGGTAATTAAAAATGCTTGTGCCGACACTTTTAATATTTTGGATGTTCTTGCCATCTCTACATTTTATATCTAGGAACCTGGGTAGCTGCACAGTGAATTGCAGCCTACGTGACACTGGGCTTGTCGTGCACATCCCTGCGGAGTAATGCGTAGATCTCCAGAGATCCATATAGTGCACGTGAAAAATCACTGACTTGGCAAGCAGAAAATGCTGAGTGACCTTTAAAGGTAGAGTGTAGTAGTAACGAGTTTGTGTTAATATGCTGTACACATCCAAGCAATTACTGCACAGACAGTGTCGCCCTTTGAATAATAAAAAGCATTTAATTCACTGTAACAGTTGACTGCTCCTGGTGGCTTTAACCAAGCAACGAAGCAAACATTTCTTTAAGGGGTAGGAAACCGAAGTACAGGTGTAAAGCAGGATGAATAGATTGAAAACAAAGTTCATCTGTACTTGTTTGATTCCGCTGCAAAGAAATGCATTTTTAGCTACCTTTTTCATGCCTTTTCTAGGTGGAGACTCTTTTTCTCTTGGCTCCTAAATTAAACCTCTTGTAAGACACTGAACTTTTGTGAAGTCTTCCTTTGAACGGGGAGAATAGCTCAGATGGTATCTGCACCCTTTTAGTTCTCCTCTCCGTAGTCTGAACACTTTCCAGGAGCCTGTTCTTGGTAAACAACTTCTGCACTGTTCTGAGCACACCAAAATCCTGCATTGTCCCCATCCCCTCCTGGAGACATCCTGCGGTGAAGGCACAGGGTGCTGGAGGGAAAAGCAAAGCGTTGGGGTGACCTGGGGATTGGGGCTGGGTGCTTGTGGAGAGCGGGCTAGTACTGAGCCTGAAGAAGGGATGTAGGGATGGCACCAAAGATGAGTTTAGCTCTGGTGTCTGCCTGTATGCGGCAATGAGGGTACACTGGTACCTGGGAAGAGTACAAGAGCAAGGTGTGCATATGGACCTCCTTTCTTCCAAGTGTTTTCAGATGGGATTTTCTGGACATGAGTGTGGTTTCTCTGTGTGTGGATTTTTTTTTAAGATTTTTATTCCATGAGCTTCAAAAATTTGTGATCCTTCTTTTCAGATTTTGGTTTCCATTACATTATTTTGTGGGAAGGTCTGTGTTTTGGCCAGAAAATGTGTGAAGAACCATCTCATCCCTGTTTTTGATCTTATCTTGACTCCTAATATGGTCATTCGATGACCCTTGGCTTTAAAGGAGGTGGTGAACTGCTAGTCAACCTGATCCTTTTCTAGGCCCCTTATGTTTTTGTGTATCCCTGCCACTTATCTCCTACCCTCTCCTTTCTGTGGTTGCAAAGTTCCAGCTTACTCAGCGGTCCCTTCCTATAATCCAAGAGAGTTGTACAGAAAAGTCCTTCACTGCTAAATCCTGGCACTCCACATGTCCCCCTGTAACTCCTGGTAATTAGAAATTATTTAAAATCCAAGATGAGATTTCTGCTTTCCTAAAACCTTTGCTAACATTAGCTTGTGCAACTCCAGTTAGGATGTATTGGCATAATATTAATATTATATTCCTTTGAGTGTCAAATTATTTTGCTTTAATTTCAAAATCTGTGTTAGAATACTGGAAGAGTGAAGAGAAGAATACCCCATGATGCATGAGGTTTTACAAAAATTAATTAAGAACTGTAAACATTTTTAGTAGTCCTGCTGTGAGAACCAGTGCTCTCTTGCGATCTCTGTGTTGCCAGTATTTGGCTTTTGCCAAATAGCAAGTTGATATAAACTCCATCTTCTTGATGGCTATTTAGGACATTTACTGAAGAAAAGCTAAACACAAATAGTTGTGCCAGATTAATTAGAATAGCCTGTCAGAAGCACTGAGCCATGCCAAGTTCATGCCCAACCAGGAATTGCAACAGTGCTTAGAAAAGCAAGCGCTGGCCCTTAATTGCTGCCTGGCCACCCGTGACAGCAAGGCAGCTTGTGGGGTTGTTGGAGCTTGACCATGGCGAGGGGTTGGCGCTGCCTTCCAGCTTCGTTCAGGCATCTCTTTTGGTTCAGCTTAGAACTTGCTGGAAATCTCTGGAAACTTTCCCGCTTTCTTTTCTTTTGAGGCCATCTCCTTCAGTCATTGATGTGCTTCATTAAGTCTCTGAGGCAACCGCTGGCGTGCCGGGGAGAAGTTTGTTGGCAAGATGTGGTCAAAGGGGATTCTGGTGGACATGAGAGAACAGCCCGAGGCAGGACTTTGTTCCCTTCTTTTCCCTCATGAAAAGAAGGGAACAAAACCGGTGACAGTTGGCACAGTCTCATGCAAAGCCGATGTTTAAACTTCCGAGCATACAAATTCCCCGGATTGCGATATATGAAAAGCTGCTGAAAGGCGTTCGGCTTTTTGTTTTGTGAGATTTAGATGAAGAAAGGAGGCTGAATCAAGCCTGATCGGGTATGTGTTAAAGAGATTAGAAACGATCTTAGTCTTGGTGTAAAACCCTTCGTGATTGGGTGTCCTTTACAGGCACTCTCGAGAGGTTCCTGCTTCATTCAGTGTAGCTTAGCATGCTTTCTTCCAGGGGGTAGTCTAAAACGCTGTCAGCAGTTCTTAGGATATTTTGCAGACAGATCTCCTTGCCAATCCCCATCAGCAGAGCTACAGGATGCAGAGGAGGACAGTAGGTCTAATATGGAAACCAGCAAAGACTTAACACTGCAACGTGCAACACTGATGCCCACCTTGGAAGAAGGAAATGGCAAGGCTGTGAAGCTCTCGTCATCTTCTTCCTGACCACGCAGCCTTCCACCTGGTCAGCTGTGGCAAAGTGAGCTGTGTGTGTACAGAAATACAAAACAGGACCTTCCGAGAACCCACGGGTGCCCCAGTCACGGTTTACCCTCATGCCCTTTCCCTCTGTTTTTTTCCAGTGAGTGTAGAGGAACTGGAGTGACATTTGTTTCTGCAGGGAGAGTGGTTGGGTTTGACGGGCGGCCTTCCCCGTATGAAGGTTCTGACTTCTCAGTCCTGGCACACAGCCCTGTGGAAGGTCCCCAGATCCACTCTTGCTGATGACTAACTTCTCTCCTAACTGGCCTTTCTGGCTGACCCTTGGACCCTGGAAGCTCAAGCTTTGGCATCCATCCCACTCTTGTTTTTCCCAAGCTCCATGTTTGCAAGTCTCCTCTCCTGTTGGGGATCGCAGTAATACCTGCTTGCCTTTGGCCAGGTGATTTTATGCTCCTTTTAGTGTTTTCTTTCCTTGTTAGATGTTTTCAAAATCACTGTCTGTGGGTAGTTTTAAAGTGAGCTCATGGCCAGATGCCCCCACCTTGCACTTGAAGTGTGTTGGGAAAAAACTCAGCAGGAATCTAGTTAGAGCTACATTTCAGGGTTGAATTGTGGCACTGTTTTTTTCCTTGCAGCTACTGGCCCTCTGCTCTTGTTAGGACATTCAAATAGCTGGACTGATTGCAGGTGTTTTGCATGCTTTGGAATCAGCAGACTTATCTGTACGTGGCTCCTGCTGAAGTCAGTGAAGTCAGTTCTTGGTGTCCTGCTGCTGTCTAGTTCAGTCCTGAAACACAGATTCAGCAGCTTGCTTACTACACTGCTTTAAAAGTCTTTAATACTTCCAAAACAGGATTGCTCAGGAATAGGTGAAACCTCATTGAGATGATCGAGATGATGGCCTATGTCGGCGCCTCATGCAAGAGCACCAAGGCCCAGGGTATTGCTAGGAGGCTTCAGTGGAAAGGACTTGCACATCCCTGAGAATGAGTATGAAACTCAAGAGGCAAAGGTGACTTCTCCAGGTCGTCAGCAAGAACTGTGACCCCTAGAAGCTGCTTTGGACCTTGTGCGTGATCCAACAGGCCGAGACTCTGCAAGAGCAGTGGATGAGTGGACAGAAACTTACTGCCGCTCCGCCCAGAGCTTAGTCGGACTTAAAAGCAGTGTCCATGCGGCTCATGGAAAATGTTTGTACAGCTGGACTGATTTAAGGGGATTGATGGTCTCATCAAGCGTCAGTCTCTCTGGTGGCGACAAACACCAGATGCATCAAAGGTGGTGGTTAAAGCCTCTGAGGGAAGCAATTATAAAACGAGCTGACCTGGATGCAAGTTTCTTCTCTCTTGAGCTGAGGGAGGAGACTTAAGCAGGACTTTTATATCCCTTCCAATCTTGCTTGCATTTAATCCTTGCTAATGCAGCTTGCAAAGCTCTGTGAACATTTGTCCAGTCCCTTCCTGAGCTTTCAATTTTGGGGACATTATGTCTCCAGCAAGCTTAGGGTGAGTGACAAACTGTCAGAAGGGGATTCTTTTTCTTCAACTTTCTCAACTTTTCATGGTTTTTTGCTTTTTTTTTTTTTGAGGAAGGATTACAGTAAATCAATAGTTTTAAAAGCCAACTATTACAACATTGTCATTCTCTTTCTCTTTTTAATATCTCTCATGTGGGAGAAATACTATAAACTTACCCTTAAGCTGTGATCTGGATGCTCTGAGCTGCTTTAATTTTACATATCCTTGTCTTACTCTGGCAGCATAAATAGATCTTATGTTCAGTTATTTCCATACATGAATCTATATCTGGAAGAATCATCGTCAGTGTTGAACACTCCTGAAAATCAACTTTTCCCTCTTCGATGCTAAGTCAACGGTGTTGCACTGTCATTTTAGACACCCAACTCTGATAAATGCTGCCCTGTATACTTAAAATTATGAATTTCTGCCTATTTTTGGATGATGCAGAGGGTGTTCCGAACTAGAATCTTCTTCATCGCTTTATGATAAAACACAGGCAAATAAAGAACCTGGGAAAGGGAAGCCCAGTGCAGCAGATGGCTGCTAAGCCTTGAAGAATAGGGCTGATGAATGGAGGTGTCCCAGAGGTATGTGGATCAGGAATTCTTGACTGTTCAGCTGTCCATTTCATTTTCCATTTCATTCAACTGTGAATGAGATTTGGCTCCAGCTAGATGTTTAGCCATCCCATCTCTTAGCCTTAATCCGAGTAAGTTGAGTTTTTGTCTGGCTCTGTGAGTCGCTCCTGGCCAGACTGTCTCAGAATGAAAGACTTCTCATGCTGTAGGTGCAGCTGTTCCTTTTCTAGCCCTCCTTAACCCCGCTGTCTGCAAGTGAATGTGGCCCTCTAAAAGCAGGGCAGTTGCAAAGGCGGTTTCCAAGCTCGTTGCATCCTGCTAGTGATATTCTTTGTGCTAGCAACTCCTTGTTCAGTTTCAGCACGCTTCCCCCCAAATATTTATGGTCTCGGTGCATCAAAACAGCTAGTGATGAATAGTTGTGCTAGTGAATGATAAATATATCCAGGATTCTCCTGTAATTCTAGTGCTGAGTTATTACAGACATGTGCTGGACTAAATTCTGCAGAACTGGCTCAAAGCAGGAAGATGGGAGACGTAATGGAGAAAAAATGCCAAGAAAGCCTTGAGGACAACAGTTCTAGGACACAGGACAAGATAGTTATTAGTCAGTGTGCCCTTGGAGGAATACTTAATTGTTGAAGCGGCCTCGAGGAAATGTATAGGTCCACCTCTGATTAAAGAGCCTTGGCTCTGTGTTCTTGTGAATTATGTGTCTCCCGTACTTTGAATTGGTGTTTGCAGTTGACGTTTATCCTAAGGTATTTGGTGGAAGTGAAGTTATTATTGTCCTGGGGGGCAGAATGTTCCATCTGAATTTTTCTTTAAAGCATATTTCGTATGCTAAAGCTTCAGCAATATGAGCCATGAAATGATTTGACATGCTGTAATAGTTGGCTGCCTCAGACATTAGATATGAATACAAGGTCACTGAAGAATTTATGGAGTTAATGATTTATTTCATCTGTCACTTCACACAGAAGAATTACAGGCACCATCTTGCCCGACTGGGAAGAAACTTAATTCCTGATAGCTATTGCAGGCAGGCTCTGCGCTACAGTTCACTGGTGCTGTACGCTCTATCTTGGAGAATTGGTTTGCCACCACTTGTTCAGAAAAAGGTAATTTCAGGGTTTATGACCCCGACCTAGCTGCACTGCTCAGGCATGAGGCCCAGCAAGCACCCTCGGACAGGACTTGTTTACGTAATTTCCTACCTTGTCCCATTTCCAATTATTTGTCCCCTCTTTATTGCGGCCCTTGTCCCTCCATCTCCCTGTGCCACTCTTCTCGGAAAGAAACAACCTTTTCCTTATCTCTGGTTGTCCCATTAGTCCCAATTTTACGATATCAAGTTTGTGTTTCTGATACTATCACACAGACTTTTTCAGACGCACGTGCCATTGCTCTTTCGGTAGCCTAGGGCCTCCTGGCCTTGCCATGGATGAACCTGCTGAAGCCAAGAGGAGTCTGGGTGCTCCTGCACTGCTGCTCTGCCCTGCCACACTCGGGTTTGCAGGCACGGCGATGAGCGCTTTGAGGCTGCTCAGTGTTGGCTTGTGTCTGCTGTGGCCGACCTTGGTAGAAGTGGAGCTGAACGAGCAGACAGCACTCTGGAAATCCAACCTGACAGCACACCTGAACGAGTTTCAAGTTCTGGCTACTGTTACTTCATCGACAGATAGATAAGCTTTGTTTATTTTGACTCTGCAGGCAGAAGCACTTGTCTGGGATAATGAAGTATTGACCCACACCAATGCTGTTGCCAAGGCTAAATATGAATTTTTATTTGGCTTGGAAGAGGATAACCACCCAGAAATGGGTAAGTGCTATTTACTACTATTGTGTGTTAGAAATTTCTTAAACTGCTCAAGAAAATAGTTGTACAGGCTCCTTCTTCATGACCCCCAAGAGTGCACTGTGCTACTTTCTACACTGCCCTTCTTGGGCACACAGGAAAGGCAGTAAAACCAAGAAGCCCTGGTCTACAGGAGAGCCTGGCCTGCTGTTCGGACTGCAGGAAATGAAGCTATTCCCCGTGTTACATCTCCACCTTGCATGCAAGAGACACTTTGGTACTTGGAATCTCAACAGTTCTCTGCAACTCAATAATTTCTGCAATTGCATGTGCCAAAACCCTGCCTGTTCTGACTGGTAGTCTTTCCAGGAGCGCCCTTGGTATTCAGCATGCTGCTATATCCACAGCTGGAGAGATATAAGATTTTAATTTAGATATTCTAGTTCAACCTGTACTGTCCTCTGTATTTAGTATTAAGGAATCCAGATACAGGATCAAATGCTGTGCCTAGGAATTAGTCTTGTTTTTTTTTGCTTTTGTTGTAAACAAAGAGTGTATTCTACCTTTTCCCAATCTAATATTAGAAGAAATGTAGTTACTACATGTATTTCTTTTGCCTCATTTTAATTATCAGCAGTCCCTGCCCTCTTTTGAAACTGAAAAAATAGTATTTCCTCAGGCTGCTCTCTTTGCACCTTGATCCCTCCTAATTGCAAACTTTCTGAGATGTCACTTCTAATTAAAGAGGATCCTATTCTTATCATAGAAGGGTAGCACATTCTACAGGGACCAGCTGTATACTCTCTTTCACTTCAGTCATGTAAAAAAAATAAGGAAAAAAAAAAAAGAAAATACAAAAAAAAAACCCCACAGAAGAACTGAAGTCTGGAAAGTAAGTGAAGTTTCTTCCAGGTTCTTCTAGAGCTGTGCCTTCCACCTCGGAGATCCCCATTGCGGAGTGGGGGGAAACAACAAAACCTCTCATATCTCCTTGCTTAGGAATTCTAAAAAAATTCGCAAATTGCCACCAAATGTATCAGATTATTCGTGAATCACGATGACCTCATTTCTTGTTTGGAGAGACACAATGTGAAAGCACTGTCAGCAGGCATTAGTACATTTCCGGAGATTTGCATTAAATGAAGTATGCTGTGTCCAATAAATCCAAGTGAATCCATTGTTGCAGCTAACCAAAACAATTATCAAATGTGATGGGTATTCCGAGCTGCCTGAGTACGGTGAGTACTGAACGTTGACATAAAGGGCAGCAAAGTGTAAGCCATTATATCTTGTTTTACATGCATACTTTTCTGTATTGCTTCTTGCCTTGTTTATGAGTTTCCTTCTGTCCTTTTACTAATTAGAAACTATCATTAAAGGACTAGCAATTAGTGAAATGAGAAGGGATTCAAGGGAGAATTTCCCATATGTAACAGTGGTTAACATACAACATTTGCCAACTGTACCTGAAAACTGCACCTTCATTAGACATACGTGCTGCAAAGGTACTCTTTCTATTCTGCTGGGCTTAATGATCGCAGCAAGTACCAAGAAGTGCCCCCAAAATGATCCCTCGTCTTGCAGCAGGGGATCTGTGCTGCTTCTCTTCATCCAGAGCCACAGACATTTGGAAGCAGGAGGGACTGCTGTCCGTGACCTTGCTCTGATGTGGCAATGACCTCCCAAATCGCACCTCTCCTGCGGAGTGTTTCGTGTTCTCCACATGGGAGTACCAAGGCACCTTCCTCCCCCTTTCCAAAACCTAGATTCTCTGCTCCAAGACATTGCAGCTACCTAAACTAGTTCCTCTCTAACACAAACAAACGCATCCTCTTCCTCCAGGAAGGTGTTTGCCCCAGTTGGATAAACTAGGGTGGTGCTGTCCCTTCTCCTGTTTTTCCTCAGAAAAGCACACCTTAACTGCCTACCAACTTTAAGTGAATGAGGAATGGGCACAGAAGTACAAATGTAGTTCCTGGCTTCCTTCAATCCTACATATGTCAAATGTCATAAGATGTATCTGGGGAGACAGAGACTGTTTTGAGGAAAGCAGCTATGTCTGAAAAGATTCTTTATCCTCTCAGCTTTAGAGGGGGAGAAAAATCCAGACAAACCTGTTAATTTCTAACCTTACCTTTAAAGAAAGAAGCTGTGCTTTTTGTAGATCAAAGTATGAGTGATTTCAGGCAAGGAAGTGACAAGGGATGTTGAAACTTAGTGAAAGTAACAGCCTGTCATGGTGAATAGTAAAGTAAATTTTAAATTACGTAATGTGGAGCAGACTTCACCTGGGCCTTGGCTGGCCTCAGGAAGTGAGAACATGCTACTTAAGCTGCTAAATGGCTCAATTGCTTCTGCAACCAGATTCATCCTTTCCCTATTGGACACAACCGTAATCCTGAAGCTTGCTTGGATGCCGTTGGGAGTACACACATCTTAACTGGGCAGTGAAATACTTCGTGTGACACCTCGCTTCGCAGAGAAGGGGGCATAACTGGGGATGATTGTGGCAAACAGCTCGCTCTGCCTACATCTGCCTCCAGTAGACATCAGACTTGCTTAGTAAGCTGTGGTGCTGACTTTTCAGGTTTAAACTGGTGGTCATTTTTTCAGGTGAGAGGAGAAGAAAAGTCAAGTTAGATTCTTGTAGAAGAAGTGTTTCACTGATAAGATTCAGGTAGTAGCTGATAATAAGTTTGTTGCATTAAAAATTAGTAATTTCTCCATACTACTCCTCTCTGTTGCTCTCTGTCTGTTGCGGTGTTTGTTTTTAGTTGATACATTTTGTGATCCCTGGTAGATTTGGGACTTTTGTGCTCTTGTTCATCATCAGTGTGCAGTTCCTGCCTGGCTTCTTTCTCTCCTTCAGCAGAAAAAGACACCGCTATCACTCATCCTCCTGCTCTGGTGCGATAAGTAACGTTTTTCTATGGCGCAGAAGTAGGACCAGGCCCCCAGGATTATGGGGACCCCAAAATCATCCAGGTCCTACAGAGAGGACCAGCAGCCACGTGGCCCGCGTGCATTCCCGAGTGAAACCCTGGCCTTCTGCCTTCTAGCAAAAGAAAATATTTTTTAAAAATCGAACTAAGCTGGATTGTACTTGTCGTCTTCTGAGCCTCGTAACATAAAGGGCGCTTGTTTGTAGCGGTCTGGAAACGTGCCCTGCTCTGGAAGCAGCCCTGGAAACAGCGGTCCTGTTGAACAGCCTCACCTCCTGGACTTGGGCACACTACAGGCTAGCACTGCTTTATGGCTTGGTAATTTTACCTTTAAATACCGAAAAGGTCTTGACAAAATGAATCAACCTAAAAAATTCTTCCTAGGGGAAATTCTATAAAACAATCACTTAAAATAACATGAAAGTCAAGAACCCATTAAATCCTGTTTGATTAGAAAAAAAAAACACGGGTCAGTTGTTAAGAAAATATCTTGCTGAGTTTCATGGACATCTTGGAAAAGTTTTGTACTGGGATAGGAGTTCTGGAGATGGGAGAATTTGCATCTTTTCTGTATAACCCAAGGATTAATCTCATTCTTCACGCACAGACACGCACACAAAAGTACATGTAGTTTCTGGGTCGCTGTGTAAATCTGGTCTTTCCCAACAGCTGCTGGAAGAAAATTGCTTTTGAATTCCTGGAGAAACAAATAGCTTTGGAAAGCCTGTCACTCGCTGTTCTGTGTACAGTGAAGTGTCATGAGGCAACTGAGCTCATTTAACAGCTTGCGTCTGCCAAAAGGCATGGTGATGGTCCCAGCTGCATATTCCCTCTGACTATCTTGTGCTAGTTGTTGTGCTCATCTGATTTCTTAGCAAGCTCAAGCCAGCAAAAAGAAAAAGAGTTTTTTTTTCTCTTAAGAAAAAGTCTGTTTTCTCCTGGAAATCTGTGCTGCATCGCCTCTGTGAGGGGACAAGCGCTGCCAAAGTTGACATGTGGAAGAGAGTGTAACATGCTTTAATCAGTGCAACATACGCATTCCTGGACCCAGATCATGGAAAGGATCGTGTTTGCTGTAGATTTTTTTTTAATTCATACCAAGAACTAAGAAAGCAATTAAGAGCACATTTTTTTTGCAATCACAGTCAAATTACCTCAAAAGTTGCACAGTTCTCAGACTAACCCAGCATGCTAACTAAAGCTTTTGCAGTGCTTTAGCTATGCTGCTTTCTGTTTCGATACCCCATCCTGTGATGGGTTCTTCTCTTCTTCTTTCCATCTCCAGGTAGTCCAGGAAATCAGGGCTCTTGGTCTTGCATTTTTCTCTGCAGCTTTCCTTTCCTGAAAATAGACAAAAATGCCTTCCTGACTTTTAGACAATTTAATTTTAAGGTGTATTTTGCTTAGTTAGACGGAAGGGAGCCTGTATGTAGAAAGTATATTAAACATTTTGTCCTGCAACAGTTAAACCCAGTCGTGTGTGTGCTTCAGATCTGAAAAGCTAAAATCTATGATGCCCGCACACAAAGTTAGTATTCATTCATTTTAGTGTGTGTATTTGAATTAATCGGTTCTTTTATTGTTGATGATGCCCCGTTGCTATTCCTGACAGTGAAGAGCAGCAAGAGTTTTTAAACGTTGGTGTGGAAATTACGCTTTCTTGTGACAACCCCTGATGTTTGCTGCCCCGATGTTGGTGACGACGCAAGGAGAGTGGGAAAGGCCGAGGAACGGAGTGATAGCAGTAGGAAGGCGGTTATCTGATCGTGTGTTTTGAGCGAGAGAAATGATCTTAACTGTCACGTGGGGCAGAAAAGAGGTGTTGTAGTGAAATGTGCTTTTACAGATGAGCGTGAGTGGTTTAAAGAGCAGCTTTCTCTCTGGCTATCATGTTAACTGACTGCACCAAATGCCTCTCTTTCATCTGCATGCAGCGTAAAAACAAGTGGTTTTTGGTCTGCTGCTGGGATGGCTCTGAGGATCAGCAGCCAGCGGTTGAAACTTTAGTCAGAAGAGTACACCGGAGCGTGCCCACATCAGGACTGCTGCACACTGGGAAGGACGGGTTGCTCTGTGCTGTGGAGCTTGGCTGCAGGAGGTAGAGCCTTGTTGCTGCCACTGCCTTTGAGTTTGTGTCCTGCTGCCTGGGGCTGCTGCTGGGGGTTGCTCTGGTGGCTGCCTGGCGCGCCAGGCCATGAGGGAGGACAACCAGGGAGGCACGAGGCGTTACGCCGCATCCATTGCTTTGTAGAGGGAACTGGGTGTCCCACGGGCTGTGCCTGAAAGCAGGATGGTTCGAGTGGCCATAACCTGCAGCGGCAGGGAGGAGATGGCTGCAGCCTCGGCGCTGCGAACAGCAAGGCAGGAGCGGTGCCTCAGAACTCATACGAGTGCTGAGTTTTCCAGGAGGCCCCCGGGTCCTTCCTCTTGGGCAGCCGGAAAGTGAAGAATCCAGGTCAGCGGATTCGGGAGGAGGGGGCTCAGACAACTGGCCTGGTGGGGACAAGCTGAACCCCAGGTAGTCCCGCCTCCATGTGAGGAAGAACTTCTCTGCTGTGAGGGTGCCAGAGCCCTGGCACAGGCTGCCCAGAGAGGCTGTGGAGGCTCCTTCTCTGGCGATCTTCCCAACCCGCCTGGATGCCACCCTGTGCCCCGTGCTCTGGGTGTCCCTGCTGGAGCAGAGGTTGGATTAGGTGATCTCTGGAGGTCCCTGCCAACCTCAACCACTCTGTGATCTGTGACCTGACTGGCCATGCATGGGAGCAAGGACAGCTCCGCTCCATCCCTCTTTTCCTCTCCTTCAGCCCCTTCAGCTTCCGAGGTGAAGAAGGGGGGTTGTGCACAGACACAAACACGTTCCAGGCTTGATTTGTGTCTAGACCTTCCTGAAGCAAAAGCAGCATATTATCCTGCTGCTGGTGATGGCCTGATAATGAATGCATAGAAGGGAGCTTAATGAAAATTTTATGGGCAGATGCAGTTATGGCCTGGTACCACACTGAAAAAGACATTAACAGAGGGTACAGCAGAGATTTTTCCTGTTCGCTGTTTACTGCGTTTACTCCTTTACTGCTGCATTGTTTATTTAACACTGTTCAGCTTCCTGAGGAAGGGACTCTCGTTTGTCATGCTAGCACGCTGAAGAGATCTGTGCAACGTCCGGCTGCATCTTTAGCAGCAGAAACTCAGGCCTGGGGTGTGCACTGGGATGTGTTTCTATGTCCTATTTTTACTTTAGCTGGGAAAGTAACTCAATATCCAGCTCCTGGGGGGCTTTGAGAACTCCTTACGTGTTCTCTTAACCTGGCCAGCTGGACCAAAGTCTTGAAGTGTAATAGAGAATATCCTTTTCTGCTGTTTTGTCTGCTTTCCTCAGTGGCTTCTGCAGAGACTGAGAGTACCTCAGATCTCTGTGTGTGTGTTTTGTTTTGCTAGCTCAGAATCTGGGGAGATTTTTTTAACTGGAAAAGTCTTTCTTTTAAGGATTTTTGAAAGACTCTTTAACAATATAATTTTTAAAATTAAATAACAAAAATAATAAATAATAAAATTAAATAATGCTAGTATTATTGCATTCAGGTAGATTATAAAATCCTTTCTTTGTAGAAGTTGCAAGTGTCACTGCAGCTGTGAGTTGTCAGGGCTGCCCATGCCTGCTCTTTCTGCTGGAGGCTCCTAGGGAGTTGTTTTATTTATTACTGATATCGTTATGTTTATCTACGTATATAAAAACACCAGCTTCCTTTCCAAATCAAAGAGCAATGGAAAAACAGTGAATTTCGTGTTTAAGTTTTATGTTTTGCAGCTTTGAAAATCAAACACACAGACACTTGACTCCAGGAAGCATGGATTTAAAGAAAAGAGCTACATTATATACAGTAAGAATTACTCATGCTTTTTACATTAGGATAATGAGCCCAGGTTTTTCTTCCTTTCTTTCTTCTTTTTTTTTTTTTCTCCCTTTCATTCCCTCCTATTCTCCCTCATGTTAGCAGCTGTTCTGCTCTACACTTTTGCTTCCCAGGGTAATGACCCTTGGGATTGAGCTATCTCACTGACCATCTGTGGCCAGAATAGCAATTTGTAGTGGGTAATCTGTCACGCTGAGTTCTCCCAGCACGTGCTGTACGCTCGTTTTGGACGCTGTCCGGTTCTGAGCTCACCCTGGGCCTCCGAGCAGTGCTGCAAGGTGCCATCGCTCCTGCAGTTTGGAGCAGGATTTTAAGTTTGGTTTGAGTTATACCAGCGGCTTCCAACTCTGTTTCTCAGTGGGAAATAACTTAAAATGTGTGAAGGAAATTTGTACCTGAGTCACAGCGTTATTCGTTAAAGGCATTCCATGGAGAGCTAGTTACCATGAAACAGAAAATCTGCAACTGTAAATAAAAATAAGTCCATGCACACACACACACACATACATAGAGGGTTCTGACATGCTGTTTTTGTCATTGCTGTTTTAATTGATAGGATTCATGTTCCTCATATAGGGGGTTTCCTCCGACTCTCTATTTCAAACGGTGACAACGGAATGACATACAATCCCATGGCTTAACTAGTGTAGCGATTCCTGATACATTTACCCAATATGAGAATGCCCCGTGGCAGGCAGGAGGTCCAGCTCACACGGTGTTGCCAGAAACAGATGCGAGGAAGGTGCAAAGCAGCACTCCCGTGGACACCCCTTCCAGCGCAGGGTAACCCGCGGCTCATGGGTCTCCTGCCCCGGTTTTCCCATTTCTGCCGGGGTTTTTGTGCTCTGCCGCAATCCCGTGGATCCCGAAGGGCGCGCGCCAGCCTGGAGCGATGGCGGAGCAGGGAATTGCATCCCTTGGAAAAGGGGCTGCGGCACGAGGCAGCCAGCGCCCGTGCAGCGTCCGCGCGCTCCGTGTCTGCCCGGGCAGGTTTTGTAAATGTGGAGAGTTCTCACTACTGAAGGAGCTGACAGTCAGAGGGCTTCAGGAGCCCGGTGCTCTTCCAGCTCCTTGGGAAGGGGGCATTGATGAGAAAACTCCACTAAACCCTGTGGTTTGTTCCTTAATCTTCGTCACCTAGAGACGGTTTCCTGCGCTGCTTTGTTGCTCGCGCTGTAGTGTTTTTAAAGGAAAAACAAGAAACGAGCATGACAAATACACATGCACGTATACGATTGGCATGGTTCTGCGTGCAGCCTCCGCTATGTGCTGAGGGGTTGTGCGGAGAGGAGCTGCAAGATGACTGCCCTTTCGCGAGCCCTCCCAGTGCAGGAACGCCGGGATGCTGCGAGGCGCCGTGTGCTGCGCGGCGCGCGGGTGGCCGCTGCGTCCCGCCGCGGCGCGCCTCTCCCTGGCGCATCCGCAGGCTCTCGTGCCGGAGGAGTGCTTCTCCCCCCTGTAAGCTGCCAAGGTGGACTCCTTAGCTCCTGCGATAGACCAAACGAGACTGCAGTTCCCCCACCAGTTTCATAATAGTCAGAAAGCTTCCATTTACATCACGGTGTGCAGTGCAGGGCGGCAGCGGCCAGGAAATTCGAAACTGTTCTGATGCCAGTTGACTAGAACAGCAGCAATTGAATTAGCTGATACCGTTATAGATAAACTGATGATCTGTGCATTTTGTTTCTTTGACCAATGGGTAACTGCTGGAGCTACAGTAACCTCTGTGAGTAAGGAGTCTGTTCAAGCAAATATCTCTAATTTCTCTAGCTAGCTAATATATATATATATATATATACTGTGTAGACTAGAGAGACACTCACACCATTCTTTTATAAAAAATGTATCTGTAAAAAAAAATGTCTGTCTATGCTTGTAACTTGTGTTTTGCTTCCTAGAATTTCCTTTTATTATGCTGCAGGCAAGCTTGATTTAAATGCAATGGTTATTTACCTATGAAATACCCTATCTATGCCAGTGCTGATTTAAGGCATGAATTCTTTCATCCTCTAGTCATTGGCAAGGCTGCCAGCTGCTCTTACGGTGTATTTGCCCTGTATCAATTTCCTAGTCATTCACCCCCTTACTATTTTAGCTTTTTTTTCCCCCCCTCTCCCTCTCTGTCTCTCTCTTTCCTTTTAATTTTTGCTTTGTTGAAAGAAGCCACCTTTAATGCAAAGTAGAAATTGATGTTACCTGAGAGTGTGTTTCCTTTCATTGTTTGTTTGGTGGTGGTGGTGGTGGGTATTTTTTTTCCCTGCTCATCTTCAGTGGAGTCCTTAAATTTTGTTGTTGCCTTTCTAGCCTTGTTTGTAATGCAGTCATATTGGGGGATGGGGCCGGACAGGATATGCCAGTAGCTGCAGCAAGACATGATGCTGTGGTGGTGGATGGGAGTAAGGGAGGAGTTTCCCTTAAAGAGCTCCAGCTCCGCCAAATCCTGCCCCTAGAATGAGGCGCCGGGGTCTCCCCGAGGTGGTCTCGTGCCTTTCGGGAGCAGGCGGCAGCTCGAGGTGTTTCGCTGCAAGGGATGGGGAGCTCCGCGGTGCCGCGCGTGGTGTTACGTAGTGCAGCCAGGACGGGCTTGTACTTTAATGCCACATCAACGTGCTTTTTTTATTGGACACCAAATTAGGCAATTTTTATCCAGGATAAAAAGGCAAGAATCCTGCTTATTTGCATTTGTGTACTGTTACAATGGAAACATTTCCAGAGCAATTTTACTGTGATCTTACTTAAAACAAAAAAAGACCAAAAAACTTTACTTTCTATGTGAAATTTTTTTTTTTCTTTCCCGGTTGGAGCCCTTGCAGCTGTGCAAGTGTTGCAGATTTCACAGAACAACTGAAAAGCTGAGGTTGGAGGGGGCTGCTGGAGGTGATGTGGTCCAGCTCAGCTAGAGCATGTGGCCAGCACTGTGCTCTTCTCTCCTGTAGGAGCCTGTGTTTTATGTGCGTGACTCTTCCTGAGCGTACTGGATTTGGCAGAAGGTAAAGTTTCACAACAGTGGGAATTAATGAGGAGATGGGGTATTTGCTCCGCACCGTTTGCCGCTGCTCTCAACCACCTTCTGTGAGACAGAGAGATGCCCAGGACTGTGTTTAGTGTTCATAGCTGGGGAAAGGCCACTGACACGTTAACCAGGAGGCAGCAATGTGCACTCGCGGCCAAGAAGGCCAATGGGATCCTGGCTGCATGAGGAGGAGCGTTGCCAGCAGGACGAGGGAGGGGATCCTGCCCCTCTGCTCAGCTCTGGTGAGGCCGCACCTGGAGTATTGGGGGCAGTTCTGGGCTCCCCAGTACAAGAGGGATGTGGAGCTTCTAGAGAGGGTCCAGAGGAGAACCATGAAGGTGATTAAGGGACTGGAGCATCTATCGTATGAGGAAAGACTAAGTGAGCTGGGCCTGTTTAGTCTGGAGAAGAGAGGACTGAGAGGAGATCTGATCAATATGTTCAAGTAGCTGAGGGGAGGATGTAGGGAGAACAGAGCCAAACTCTTCTTGGTGGTGGCCAGTGACAGGATAAGGGCCAATGGGTACAAGTTGAACCACAGGCAGTTCCACCTCCATGTGAGGAAGAACTTCTCTGCTGTGAGGGTACCAGAGCCCTGGCACAGGCTGCCCAGAGAGGCTGTGGAGGCTCCTTCTCTGGAGATCTTCCCAACCCGCCTGGATGCCACCCTGTGCCCCGTGCTCTGGGTGTCCCTGCTGGAGCAGGGGGCTGGACTAGATGATCTCTAGAGGTCCCTGCCAACCTCAACCGCTCTGTGATTCTGTGATTCTTTCTCTGTGGAGTCAGTTCAGAAGCGTTTGGCAGGGCAGAGCCTCACTGCTTGGCCAGGTTTGTGTGTGGTGGCCTCCAGCGTGTCAGCGGTGAGAAGTCCTATGGGGCAGATATGCACAGAGCGGGAATACACTGTGCATCCCCCAAGGATGCCAGGCCCATGGGTGCGCAGGAGCACAGGGTCCCTGCGAGATGATCTGGTACCTGCTCCACAAAGCACGCGAGTTTGAGGTCAGTGAGGAACTGCCTGGCTCTGCTGGTGAAACGTATGCCACGGAGTGGTTTGTCTGGGGCTGCCAGACACACAGGGAAAGTGGTGGCTGTTGTCTTGAGGAGAGGAAGACCTGGATCTTCTTCAGCCTCGCCAGAGCATCCGCCTCTGGGTGCTTGACTGGAACCCTGTGGTGAAAGTGTGCTGAGATAAAGCAGTGAAGAGGGCATCACTGCTCCTGACTGCCTTGTGAGATCGCCTTGTTCATCTGGGTCACTGTTCGGTCTGGTGCTTTGGTTTGGAAGGATCTGAGCGGTTCATGGTGAACTGGCCCAGAAAACTTCTATTCTGGAGTGGTTACATCAAAGGAACTGAAATTCCAGGGAACCTCCTGGGAAGGAGAGCGCGACGAGGCTCATTTCCAGGCTGTCCTTTGGCCCAGCACAAGGTGCTCTACTACTCTATGTGGACAGGGCTGCTGGGTGCCTCGTAGTGAGTGAGCTGCTTCTCTCCATTGGGAAGACACAGGAAGATACAAGCGACATTAGCGCTGAGTTGACATTAAATTATCCTTGCTTATTTTTGCCTCGAACTCGGCCTGCTGCTCACCACAGCTACCCAGTTCCTTCTCAGAAATGGCGTGTGGCCAGGCAGCGCAGAGGGAAGACGGGAATCTGTTTGCAAAGTAGCGCCTAGAGATATACCCCAAAAAGGGCAGCGCTTCCATATGTGAGCTGGGAGTCGAGCTCTGGAGCTGCCTCCCAGACACTGCCCAGAATAGGTATTTGCATCCAGACCCTTTTGTTTTGCTTAAACCAATTTATCCTTCGGTCTAGATGTTTTTTCCAGAAGTGTGCGGCAAACACAGATGTGGTTCCTTTTTCCAAAATCTCAGTTCCTCCTCGGGCCCTTACGTAAGAAGGCCAAGTGCTCATCAGTGTGTCATCCGTGAGGTCCCTCAGAGAACAATGGGTTCTGTGTTACTCAAGAACAATGGCAGACACTGAGTGCTCGGCTCTTTCGAAAATAGGACCATCAGCCTTTCCCCCCACTTTGTTTATAACAATTGCGACTGGAAAAACATCACTCAGTGAGAGGGTGAAGAAGCTTTTTGGGCATCACTGGTTTTATTTTTTGACTAGGAAGGGTGAGCTTTGGAGTGTGCGGGCATCACTCTGACATGATTGTCAATTACATGAGTGGAATGAATGAAAGGAATATGGTGGTTCTGGCAGAAAGTAAAATTGCCCATTAATCGCCTTGTAATTTAGCTAATTGGTTTTGTTGCAGCTGTAGAATATGTGGGATGTAGCTAGTTATCATCTCTGTGTTTCATCTTGGTAAATGAAAATGACTTAGAATCCTTCAAATCCATCATAAATAAAACCAGCATGTATGGCACATGCGGTGGATGGATGTTAAACTTCTGAATATCTGCTTTCTCCAGCCCTTGGATCTGGCAAGTGTGTATTCATGGGCCGGTGGGACCCTTTCTGAAGTGTAGCAGACATTTTTGTCGTTTCCTCCTCTGCAAGGCAAACCTCTAAAGCAGTCTGCCCAAATAGTCCTGTGAGAAAGGGCCAGCTGTGGGTAAGTGAGTGCAGTGTGAGAGCAGGCAGGAGTGAGGGAAACAGACTGGTATTTTCTCTGCAGGGGAGAACGCCGTTTTGCTGTTCCTTGAGTGCCAGGAGGGGAGGTCAGGCCGTTTCCTTGTGCACGCGGAGGATAAATCCATGATTTCTTTCCTTTTCTTTGCAGGTAGTGGCCATGGAAGTAGTACTTTGCTCCCTCACACCATCATCAACGAGTTTCCAGAGTACGGCACGATAGAGGCAAGCGGAGACTCCACGAGGACTCCCTCTGAGCTCCCAGGAGAGCCCGTGCTCTGCAGTCCCGAGCGGTGCGTACCCTGCGAGCCGCCTGCCCAGGGCGCCGCTGCTGCATGTGGCACGGGAGCTCCTGTGAAAGCATCGCGGCTGCACATCCCAGGGGAGAGTTCACAACCTGAGGGCAACCCGCCAGAGGCTGTGAAAATCCCTGGATGGCCGGGAGGAACAAAGGTGCAAGAGAAGGCAAATGCGCCTCTCGGTTCGGAGACGCAGATGGAAAAAGAGAGGATTACTGGCAGCCAAAATGCACAGGCAGCCAGGGAACCAGTTCCAGCAGGCCAAGAAAAACCCTCAGACATGCCTCTTCCATCTGAAGGAACAGCTGAGGAAAAAATGTATTTGATCATAGGGAAAGATCTGGCTCCAATATTGACTGGGGGAAAGCAGTCAGAGCCCTCGCGAGCCGTCAGTAGTAGAGCCGAGGAGGTCCCCACGGCGCAGGAGACAAGCTGTCGTGGGCCATCTGCAGCAACCCTGGAGGCAGCAGCCTGCGGCACGCAGGGGTGGGCACCGGCCGGGGAGCTCTCGGCATGTGCCGAAGGCAAAGCGCACGCGGGTCCTGAGAGGAGGCTCTCGAAAGAGGCGGGTGTGAGCAAACACGTCGAGTTTCAAGGCGTGGAGATCTTATGGTTGAAGAAAGCGGAGGAGCAGAAAAGGAAGAAGCACTCGCTGCGGGAGGCTGTGTCCGTGGAGAGGAAGGCCTTCCCCAAAGTGCCCAGCCACTCCGCCCCACCCTCGGTCTCCCCAGCGCTGGGCTCCTCACCGGAGAGCACTTGGAGGGAGGTCTGGGAAGAGCTGAGGCCGGGAACCATCCCTGGAGCTACTCCTCTGGCCTTGCTCGATGAGAGCGGGGAGGATGACGTCTTTGTGACGGAGGAGGAGACACACGGCGAAGACACCAAGGTTGCAGGAGGCCAGGACAGGTAAAGCTGCTTTTTGGGGGTGCTGAGAGGACAGGCTTCCTCGCTTCGCAGGGCTCTGTGGGTTGAGCTTGCTGCTGGATTGCAGGTACCAGCGTTTGCCCCGTGCGTGCAGCACGGGGGAGCGCAGCACGTGGTGTGGCTGGTGGCAGCAGCCGCTGTGCAAAGCTGGCCTGCACTCCGGCCCTGCCACGCGGCCCAGGGTCCGAGTCACTCCCAGCTCTGGGAGGCCGGCACGTAACGGAGTGCATGGAGCCTGCGGGCCTGGCTCTCTGCATCCTGCTGGATTGGCCTCAGGCAGGCTGCAGAGGGGTTTGTGCATGAGCAACACGTGCACCTCTGTAAAACAGAGACTGCAGCTGAGCTAGCATGTGCTCTGAGAAGGTACAAGTAGTGGTGTATTAAATACTCTCTGCTTAAATAACTGGGAAGTGTCCTGCTTTGCTTGGTTTTCTTACGTAATCAAAACAGTAATAATGAGTCCCATGCCTGGACTCTGATCTGGAGGCACTGCGGCAATCAGCTGGAATTGAACTGGAATTGCATGGAATTCAATTCCGCTGAACTGGAATCAACAGGGCAGCTTGTTTGTGTCCTTGTCTCTCGGGATCGGTTGGGTTCTGCCGTGCTCCGTGTGCGGGATCGCTCAGGGTCGTGGTCACGGGGGGCTGTGCTGGTGGTGTGAGGGAGCTGCTGCGTTTGCTGCGTTCCCCGTGGCCGCGGGTGCTGTGGCCGTGTGCGGGCACGCCGACCGCAGCGTTCGCCTCCGTGCACTGTTGGCGCCCGTGGCCCTGAGGGGAACTGAAAGAGTGCTACCGCATACCAGTTAAAGTGCTACCAGGTTTCATTCCTTATAGCCGAGACACCAGATAGCACGTGAAGTGTTTCCATCCAGGGCGTCGTGTTTTCAGGATGCTCTGGCTCCGTGTCCGTGGCTCTGGGAAGAGTCTGGCTCACTGCTTCCGACCCTCAGGGCCGGGATCTGGCTCTTGCCCCCAGCCTGTCAGGCTGCCTCCTGGAGCCGAGGAGGAGGAGGCTGCAGGAGGCCTGCTGGAAATCGCCCTTCTCTGTGTCCAGTGCCGGCATTTCGGGGCCGCTGTCGAGAGAGGGGAGAGTGGAAGAAGCAGAAAAATCTCAGTTTGTTTCTTGAGAAAAGAGCAAGGGTAAACACTTGTGCCACTGCACCTCCTCCTAAAAAGTGACGGCAGGAGCCCTCTTAGGTCCAGGCGATAGGGAAGGAGCTTTGGAAATGCTGCTGCCGGGGACCGTGTCCTGGGAAGGCATGCAGAGGGAGTGCTGCCCCTTCGACGCCTCCACCTGAGCATCCTTGAGCATCGTGGCCTGGCAGCCTCCTGCTTCCGGAGCGTCTCCGCTGGCTTTGGGAGCAGGAGGTGACCTTAACTTTTATCTCTTTGTCTACAAGGCCAAACTTTCCTCTTCAGTGCTGGCGTTCTCATCTCTCAGCTGCCTTTGCTCCCTCTGGTGTTAATGCACTTTGGAGAGTTTTACACCAGTGTTTTGTCTGAGAGCCTGGCTGCAGTGCCAACAGACTCTGCTCCAGTGGGGAGACGACTTTGGTTTAATGCAAAACTTCTCATCCGAGTGGTCCCTTGTGGGGCGGGCAGGAGTGGTGCTGGGAGGGGGGTCTTCTGAAACTATGAGTGCTTTTCTTCTCTGTGCGTAAGCAACTGGTGTTATCTGGCAGACAATACTGGGCTTTTTTTGTTTTCCCCGCGATATTGTTTCCTTTTGTGTCCCCAGAACTGTAACACAGCAGGGAGAGACGTGGTGCCAGTTGTGAGCTGGGGCAGGGAGAGATGCGGTGCCAGTTGTGAACAAGGAGACAGAAAGGGAACAAGGAGCAGCACGGGGAGAAAGAAGCAACTTGCCCCACTGCTTTCACACTGTCTCTGGCTGCGCAAATTTAAATAATCTATTTCTGATTTATTTCTAGGATCATGGAGGAGGAAGAAGCAGCCATGGGAGGGTATGAAGACGTAAGGCACTCCGATGTCTCCACGGATCTGTACAGCTCGCAGTTTGAAAACATTCTGGACAACGCATCTTTATATTACAGTGCAGAGTCCCTCGAGACCCTGTATTCGGAGCCTGACAGCTACTTCAGCTTCGAAATGCCCCTCACTCCAATGATACAGCAACGCATGAAGGAAGGCGGCCAGTTCTTGGACAGGACTTCAGGCATGGGACAGCAAGAGGTCTTTAAGCTTCCCCCTGAAGGGGAAATGAAGAGTCGCCATGAGGGGATCTCCAATGGCTTAAGGGGTGTAAGTGAAACGCTCTTCAAAGGAGACGTCACAGAAGCTCCTTACTTGGACAGGTAAAGATAGCAGATAAACTCTGTGTTTGTAATCTTCCAATGACCATTTACTTCAGTGAACTGTTGTAACGTTGGTTTGACTGCTTTAACACTGCATGTTTCCTAAACAGAGTAATTTCCCGTGTAACAAAACAAGCTGAAGACAGCAATCCAAACCCGTATTTTATTAGAAAAACTCATGTTTGCTTTATGAAAGTATTGTAGGTCTCTGCGTAAAGCTTGTACTAATAAAAGGCTGGGCTGTATTGCAACACCTCTAGGATCCCTCTCTTGAACAGTTAATCTTCTGTTACAGATGAAGATTTGTTCATCTCCAGTTATGCCAAAGTGTACTAAAAGCAACGTTAGGAAAAGTAAAAGTCCTGTTTCCAAACGCAGCTCTTCATCTGGATACTAAAGTTTCGCTGGTTATTTAGTCAGGATGAGATTTTACTCCCATCATGTCTGTAGGTTTAGAGATTGCTAGATATATGTTTCCTTTATGTGCAAATAACTGATGGAAAGAGAATGGAGTACTACAAAACCAGTATTATTTCCTGCCTAGTAAAAGGAGAAGCAGGGAAACCTGATGGGAGAAGAGTCATGTCACAAGCAAAAATGTACCAAGTGGTCAGAAAACATATTCATAGAAAATCATTTTATGGGAAAAATTTCCTGATTATGTGTTGACCAAGAGGTACCAGGGCACCAACACACAAAGTAGGAGATGAAGCCAGAAGTGGCCACGTGTTGAGGGGTGAGAGACCTTGTGAGTGTTGGGGACAGCTCGAGTCTCCATCCTCCATGGATAAGGATGTTACCTGAGGCAGGACTGCCCTAGCTTTCCTGGACGTTAGTGTTGAGAGGCTTTTAATCTGTTTTGTTTCTTTCATGTCGGTGTGAAATGAATCCTCTGATGCAAAGTAGGCGAAGTAGTTACCTTCTTGGGGGTAAGATGCAGCTTACTCCTAAAAAAGCAGAGGCATTTAATGGTTGTTCTAGTGCTTTTTTTCTGTCATTCCTATGGAGAATAACTGCTTAAATCTTGCACAGCTCTTAGCTGTTTAATACTCACAGGCTGTTTAATACTCACAGCTCATGTGCTGCAGCCGACACGGAGGCAGAAACTGAGGTGAGCCCTCGTAGCTCCCATTTTTGCTGGATGCCCAGGATTTCTGTGGGCCGGAGCTGGGGGAAGATGCGCAGCATGTGCAGATGCCGATCCTCTGCCCCATAGTTGTGGTCTGTAGTGTCTGTCAGCATGAAAGCTGCTGCCGGGGAAGGCCTGTGTTGGCTGGGCAAGACACACGTTATCATGAAGAAAAGTTGAGCTGGGTAATGCCTGAAAATATGCTAGGTATCTACCTAATGCAGATCAGGAATTGAGCTCATTTCAGCTTAGGTTTGCAGATGTAGGGAAATAACAGCAGCTTTTTTTTTGTTTGTTTGTTTGAGTTCTCCTTTCTCCCCATAACAGAAGGGAAGGAAGAAGTGTCCCTAGCAGCGGGATTGCTGCGAGTTCCTGCCGTGGCTGTTGGCAGTTCCCTATTAAGGCCGGGTCCTGGGAGGCCGCGCAGCCGTGCTGGCTCTCCCGGAGGTGCCCATTCCTGCAGGCTGCAGGCTCATTCCCGCCTCCCCGTGGGATTCCCGTGCTGTGTCGTGTGAGAGCAGGGCACAGAGGCCTGCCAACTCATACACGCTGTGGTGCTGGGGGCAGGGACAGGTCATGGCGTTATAAGTGGGGCTGCATTGCTGCGGGACCCTGTTGTCCCAGAAATAGATGCCAGAACCACAGACATGATTCCTACGGGTTTGGGAGTGTGATTGTGCAGCCCAAAGCAACCCCAGACTGTTTTTTCCTCCAGCTGAAGGTACATGTGCTTTCTGCGTTACAGCCGCCACAGCTGCTTTTGCGCCGTCTGTTGCGTGACCGTGTTTCCCCAGCACTGACTGCATTGCCAAACATGAGTCATGAACGTGGTTTGGTATCGGGCACATCTGGTATTGGGTGGTTTGGTATTGGATATTGGAAGAGGGGATACCAGGAGAGTGGATACCACAAGAGGGGATACCACAAGAGACAGTATCGGAAGAGGGGATACCAGGAGAGGGAATTCCAGGAGAGGGAATACCACAAGAGACAGTATCAGAAGAGGGGATACCAGGAGAGGGGATTCCGGGAGAGGGAATACCACAAAGCTTTTGTTGCACTGACCACTGCAAATGAGGTCAGGACAGCGCATCCCTGCCCTGTCAAGCTGCCTGCTTTTCCAGCATCCTGCGGGCTCTGTTAAGCCACGGGCAGGATTTAGTATCCCGCCTCTGCTTGCAGTGCTCCCTGAGGCCACCGGAGGTCTCTCCCTGGATCGCGGAGCTCCCTGCAGCTCCCTGCGCTGGGAAGGATCCTGGAAGCGCATCCAGGGAGCAGAGCAGCAGTGAGGATCCGGCTCTGCGGGCTGGAGCAGGGCAAGCGTGAAGGGAACTCGCGAGGCAGAGGGTATCTTCCCAAGGCTGCAGTGCAGCAGAGTTGCAAAACCCACCCCTTTTCTCAGAAACTTCACATCTAGCCAAAAAGTGACACCAGGAACCCAGGAGCATCCTGCGTGCTGGTGTGCTGGTGCAATAAGGTGCGTATGGGAGGTGTGTTTGGGGAAGTACAGCTCCCAGCAGCAGGACAGCTCGTTCACAGGCTGAAGATGCTCACAGCTCGTATTTTGGTGCCGGGCAGCAGCAGAGAGGCAGATGTGAAAGCTGAGAGCTCGTAGCACCTGCACGAGAGCAACCACCTGCCAGGAAGGGAAGCAGGCCGGGCCACGGGAGCAGGTCCGCAGGCACCAGCCCACCGTGTCCCTCTGGATGCTGCAGTGTCTCCTGCATCTCTCCGGAAGGAGCCCTCGCACAAGTGGCACATGGGCCCTAGATGGCGTGAGGTTTTAAGGAGTAACGTGGAAACATAATCTTGCAGTGAATAAGCGGGAGGGTAACATCCTTCCCCTCTCTTAGGAAATCGCCGGCTCTGGGAGGGGTCAGCCCTGGTATGCGAAGGCCAGTCACATGTCTCTGCAACTGAAGAAAACGGGAAAGTTAAGCGATTAGCGGCGTGCCGCCGGCGCCTTCCCAGGGGCTCCGCCGTGTCCGGATATTCCGTCCCCGCTGTCCTATCAGCAGCCGGCCCTGGCTGATGCAGTAAGTCCTCACGCAGCCCGTGCGGCGCTTCCCTCTCCCGAGAGAGGGAAACCCCGAGGGGCGGCAGAGGTGCCTTTCCCTGGGGGTCTTCACGCAGCTTTGTGGAGCGGGCTTCCTGCACGGTGCTCTCGAGGCACCGGGGCACTGAGCTGCTGTCGCGGCCGCTCATCCCAGCGGGATGAGGCGGCTCCAGCGCCGCGGGGTCCCGCTCGCCGAGTCTGTGTCCTAGCGCAGCGTGAAGTTCTCTCCCCGATGATTTCCTGCTTCTTCTTCTGCTTTCACACAGAGTTTCGGTTAATCTTTTTTTTTTCTGCTTTCTTTAGAGTTCCCTTCCTCTGATCACGAGTAAGAAGGGGGGAAAAAAACAACCCAACAAACCCCAGGTTGTAGCATTTCCCCTCCTGAGTCATCTTGGGAGGGGTGGTCCCTGTATGAACAACACAGCCAGAATTAGTAAAATCGGGAGGGAAAGCAGGAAGAGTGCACTGCAGCTCTGAATTCCCAAATATGCGAGATATTTGCCACCTGCCATCATCTTTAAAGTGCTGCTGGTGCTCTGCACGTTCTGCTGGTCGTGTTACTTTGGGGCTTGGGCTTCTTAAAATCCCGTGGTAATAGAATATAGGCCATTCTCTGTCTTCTGCATATTGGTGCTTTTCCAGTGTTGCTTTCTGCTGGCACTCTACTTATTCTTTCTTCCAGTAACTATATGTTGATAGATGTTAAATGCGGTCTGATTCTCCTCCTATTTTATGAGTACTCTGCATAATATGTGTCAGTCATAGTTTTCATTTTTGTTTGGCATTTTGGTATTTTTGTCCAAGCTAGTCTTTCCTTCTTAGTTTTTTTTTTCCCCTCACATTTTCAGCATGGGTATATGATGCAGTACTTGTGTATTTAACGTGTAGCCTTTATTCACTAATTTTATCACTCTGTGCAGCAGCACCCCATATTTGCCAGATTTTCCCCCCTTTTGAGAACTTTGCGTGCGCGACGAGCTTGGTGAAGGTTTGTACAACTGCGCTTAGCTCCCATATAACCTGTTGTTGCAGGAAAAGGGGGCGCTGACTCTTGGCCCCTTCAGTTCCCAGTCTCTTCCAGAAGTGAAGCAAACAAAACGAAAATCCAGGAGCTGATGGGGCAAAAAAAACCCCAAGAAATGAGGAGGAGGAGGTGTAGGAGTGCACAAAACACCCCCTGCCAGTGCAGCTGCGTGAGCTGCGGGAGGTTTTTTTTTTCTTTTTATCGCTAAACTCTGTTTCCTTTTATTATTATTAATCCCTTTGGGAATGGGCACTTCGGTGTGAGCCGCCATGGTGGGTGGCGCTGAGTGTGCGGGAGCCGTGCGCTCGCTGAGCTGCTGCTGCGCGGTGAGCCCGCGTCGGAGAGCCTTGTGTGACCTCCATGGGCGCCGGGAAGCCTTGGCCTGACCTCCATAGGTGCCGGGAGGCCTTGGCATGGCGTGCATGGGTGCTGGGAGGCCTCATGTCTGATTCCATGGGTGCCGGGAGGCCTTGGCTTGACCTCCATGGATGCCGGGAGCTTCCAGTGTGGTTCCACGGGTGCCAGGAAGCCTCTGTGTGACCTCCAAGGGTGCCAGGAAGCCTCATGTGCAACTTCCATGGATACTGGGCAGTCTCAGTGTGACCTCCATGGGCGCTGGGAGACCTCATGTTTGATTCCATGGGTGCTGGGAGGCCTCACGTCTGATTCCATGGGTGCCGGGAGGCCTCCCGGTGACCGCCGTGGGCACCAGAAGGCCTAAACCTGAGCTCCATGGGTGCTGGAAGGCCTCAGCCTGACCCCTTTGGGCACCAGGAGGCCTCGCGTGCGACTTCCATGGGTACTGGGCGGCCTCAGTGTGGCCTCCGTGGGTGTTGGGAGGCCTCATGCGTGATTCCGTGGGCACTGGGAGGACTCTAGCGTGACTTTGGTGGCCTCTCCGCAGATCGGCTCCCGTGGGACAGGCTGGGGAGAGGGGTGTCCTTTTCCAGGCTTTTCCCAGCCCTGGGAATTGGTGCAGGGAGATGCTGCGTGGGGCTGGGCACCGTGGGGATGAGGTGGTGGGTTCAGCGCAGTCCCAAACACCATGCAGTGAGACCCGGGTGCGTGGAAATGGCCCGAGTCTCCTGTTCTGAGCACGCAGGGTCTCCCTGCTTGCCATGGCTGTGTGTGAGGGATCACGATTTCCAAAGGAGGGATCGTGGGGCGTTTCCGGCAGCGGGACTCAGTGTCCTTGTGCCGTAGTCACATAAAGGCAGGATTGGGATCCTCTAGGAATGGTGTTTCGTGCACGTTTTAGCTGCTGGCTCCCTGCCCTACGGCCTGTGGGGTTTCTTTTAATCAAAGAGAAAGGAATGTGACTGCAGGGAGCAAGAGGTTATTGTAGCAGCAGTTCCAGTCCCTAAAGGTGACTCTACACGTGCATTTTATTGGCAACAAGTGAGAGATTACGTTGTTTTGGTGTTTTTTTTTCCCCCTCTTTGTGAAGCGGCAAGGTTGGACAGAGAGTGCTCTTTACACCAAAAAATTAAAATAAAATTGCTGGGGGCAATGCAGGAGCAACAGGAACAATGCAGCACTGCCAAAGTGTGTGTGGGCACCTCTCTGCTCCCAAACGTTTGCTAAGGAGAGGAATTGCATCCCAATGCTTGAGGCACCTGGAGTGAGAAGTGCTCGTGCTCAGCTCTCCAGTAGCTTGTGCGAGATCGGATGCACCTTTATCCTTGCCGCTAGGTTATTGGTTTTGAGTTTGTTCTCCGAACATGCATTGTTGTAGAAAGTTTCAATTTTGACAAATAACACTAAAAAAAAATCCCTGAAAGTTAAAAAATTCTTAAGCAGAGCAAGTGTGTTGCGTTCCTGAGCGCAGCATGGTTGAGACCCCTTGGCACCGTGGCTTCCCACATCCCCATTGGTCTGGCAAACCCCGGAATAAGTGTAGAAGGTGCAAGGAGCTGCATTAAAGCTAATAGCTAGTAGCTTGTGTGCAGCGTTGACTGGGGGATAGGTCTATGTTTTTTTGTTGTTGTTTTTTTTGGGTTTTTTCTTTTTTTTTTTCTGTAGCTTCTGTTTTTCTCTCTTTTTTATTTTTCCCCAATACTGGAGATTAATGTGAAAGTGCCTGGGTGAAAAACAGCAGCTGTCGCTATACAGGCAATTACCCCAAGTGTTGCTATATAGTCCCCTTTGGGCTCGAATGTAGGATTAGGCACCATAAAATTTATTACATTCTCAGCCCACTTCTGTCAGTGGCGGTTTCTCATTTTTATGTGATAAGCGGGATAAGCACAGCCGGAGGGGAAACCCGTGTCCAGCCTGTGTATTCTTGCTCGGCTTCCCGAAATCTGTTCCCCAGATCTCTTTAGCTGCCGATGCTGCTGCGGGCTGCAGAAACCGTCGCACGCAGAGGACAGCGCTATTTCCAGCCTCCGTAATTCCTGCTCCGTAATCCGAGTCCGCTGGAAGCGCTTTGGCAGAGAGAGGCGAGTACCGGAGCCTGCGTTGGGTGGCCGGGGAGCCCGGAGAGCTGCCAGCCTCTCCCTGGAGTGGGCCGGTGTCATTCCCATGGGATGCTGCTCTGATTTGCCATGGGATGGGGCTCTGATGTTTGGCCCTTCGGAGCTACGTTGCTCTGCTGACCCGCCCACTCCCTCCGTGCCCCTAAAACACTGCGGCCGAGAGCCCAAAACTTGCCCCTCTGGCCTCAAAATACAGCGGTGTTGCTCGAGGCTTGCATCAGCACCAGAGGGCTCTGCGACTTGCTTTTCGGGATTGGAATAGCCTGAGTTCTGACCGTCCTGAGAGGGTCTCAGACACTCGTGGCTGCTCTTGCAAAGGGCTGAAGTGGCTTCCGCTGGGTGTGGGAAAACGACTTTTTTGTTTGGTTGGTTGGTTTTGGTTATTTTTCTAGGGTCTCTGTTGGGCTTCTTAGTGCTGCTGGGGTTGCATTTACAACACTAATCCCATGGCAGGGCGCTTCCATCGTAGCTCCTTACTGTTTACACTAGAATAAGTGCAAGGTAAGATTCCCCTGAGGAAAAGCAGGTGTCTGGCTCACACCGATGCTTCATAAAACAGCCCTCAGGCCCCGCCAGGTGTGATGAAGTCGACACCTGCGTTGAGTGATGTTGTAGTAGTGCTAGGAGGATGAAAGGAGAGGTGAAACGAGCGGAGCAGAGCACCTTCCTTAAATACACCCTGCATGTGCGGGGAGGTGCATTCCCACACGGCAGCGCCTCGCGGGGATCTGCACCGAAGGCCGCACGCAGAGCTGCAAAAGCCTTTAAATTAAGCCCTCGCTATACGAAAATCCTGCCTTTAAAGAGTTAATAACCGGCTAGCAGACACTGCAGCAGATCGCTAGAAAATTGTTACTGGAGTCTGGTGATTGGTTGTTGCAGGCAGGGTTTGTGGAGCCCAACCATTACAATGGCTCCTGGAAGTGTGGTATGTTGCAGGCTTGTGCTCGCAATTGTCTTTAACTCATTCTGCTCCTGCCCTTCCTGCCCGTGCCCTCCCCTGGCTCTGCTGTGCCCTGCCTGAGCAGGAGTTCAGTGGAGGGTGGTGCTCCCTCCCTTTCTCCTCCAGTGAAAATGCTGCTGCGCGAACACAGACCTGTCTTCCCGCAGGAATTTCTGTGCAGTCATCAGAGAAAAAGCCCTCCGAAAAATAAAAATAAATAAATAAGAGCAGTCTAGCTGTGTGCAGGGGAGTGCTTGCGGAGGGGCACTTTCTTAAGTGGAAGGGTTCTTGCCTCTCTGAGGGGACAAGCAAAATAATGGCAGGAGAGAGGTAGGAGGGAGAGGACTCAGCAACGGCATGAGCTTATATATGGAGTGTGCGGGGATTGTGGAGCTGCTGCTCCCGACCCCAAGCGGGACAACGAGTGACAAAGCACAGGGGCACAGGTGAAGAGCAAGTGGTTTCCACTCGCTGCGTGCCCGCCGTCAGGCGCAATTCCCGGGCTGGTAGTAAGGGCGTTCTGTGAAGTTAGCACAGTTACGGGGCTCGCTTGCTCTCGAAAGATGAGTACAGAGTGAAGGGCAAGAATGCAGCTTGGAGCCTCCGTGTTTAACCCTTTGAGCTCTGGCTGCTGAGTAAATGCTCCCGTTCGGCACACGCTTCCTTCACCTACATGCAGTTCGTTGCCTCGCGTGACCTTGGCTCCGTGCCACTCTGCGCCTCCCAGCCTGAGAGCACCTAAGCCCTCTGCACTAACGTGTCTTTCTTCTTCTCCTCCTCCTCTCGCTGTTCCTGCCAACGCTGCGCGACGCCAGGCTGCAGGACGCGGAGCCGGAGCGCGGCGCTGCCGTGGGGAGCCGTGAGCCTCCGGAGCAGGGTGCCGCGGGAGCGCTCGCCTGCGACCTCGGCGATGGCAGCAATCTGGAGGCGGCCCGGCGCCTTGCCAAGCGCCTCTACCACCTGGACAGGTTCAGACGCTCCGACGTGGCCAAGCACTTGGGCAAAAAGTACGTGTTGGAAGGAGGCTTTCGTCCTCCCGCTCACGGCGCTGGTTGTGGGGAGTTCACTCGTGGCTGACAGGCCTTGTTGATTTCTCTTTAAAGCAACGAGTTCAGCAAGCTGGTGGCTGAAGAATACCTCAAGTTTTTTGATTTCACGGGGATGACGCTGGACAACTCGCTGAGGTGCGTACCTGTTGGCAAGACTCGTGCTCCTGTTTTAGTGATGGTGTAGCTTGCTGTGTTCCTCAAGTGAAGAACTTGCACAGTGAGGGCTTTTAAGGGAGGAGAGGGAAATGTGGAGGGCTCTGCGATGGAGCTTTGCTCTCCTGTTCGTCTTGGCATGTTGGCATGACCCATAACAGCACTGGAGGGATTGCATTTCTTGGAGGGGGATGTTTTGGGGTAGACCTACTCAAGAGACGGGTTGTGGGCTCTGTGAACAGGTAATCAGTAACCTACCTGAAACACTACAGTGCTGTTCATGGCTGGACTCCATAGGGCCCTCTGGGTTGGTTCCCTGCAGAATTTGCTCTACCCGGCTGCCCCGTGTACGCAAGGACCAGGACTGCAAGCAGCTTGGCAGCCACGTCCCTCAAAGATATCCAAAACTGTGCAGAACAGCAAGAGCTTCCAGAGGGGAAATGCTCGGAGTGTTTGGTAGATGCTTATGTGGGTGGTGGAAGGCCCATCCCTTCAGCGCTTGTGTCCTTCTGACCCTGGAACGAAGCCTCTACAGTGTTTGCTTTCAATATTTTTTTTTAATCTCAAAGTCAAGACTAAGTCAAAATACCAAACCTGTGCAGTAGAGGCCTGTTTGTTGCTGTTAAATGGTGACATACAGGAGAGGGATTTAAAGTAATTTTAGATTATCTGGCTCAGGTTGTTCTATTTCTTCCTCACTCCCCGTTGCCAGTGACACAGAACCAGGATAACTAATGGCCCCATTTGCAAAGCTGGCTGCAGGAGGGCTGTTCCTGGAAGCCGAGGTGAAAATCAGCTCCCATCTTTGCACAGCAAAGCAGAGTCCTGCTGGCCCAAACTACTAAGGCCCTGAGGGACCTGCTAAGGACCTATTGCTCTGGACGGAGCAAAGCTAGAGCCCTGTGTCCTGGTGGCCTCTGTGGTGGGAAATTCACCGCGTGTTTTGGGTGCTAGGAGCCATGAGGCGTGATTCTAAATATACCTCATCTTTTAAATTGTGACACCCTACACCTAGCTGCTTTGTGGCACATATTTAGGAGGTCTCTTCTCCCGGTAAATATTCTGTTAATAATAGTCATGACCTTCTGTCCCACGAGGACGCGCTGGGGTCTTGTGCGTTACCCCCTGCCAGCCAAGCTGCGGGAGCCCCCGGACTGGCCTCAGCCTCAGCTGCCCAGGATGTTTTGCCCCACGTTCACCTCACGCAGCCTCCCTGCGGCCTCGGTGACGGGATGCGGCTTGTTCAACCACGGAGTCATTCCCGGATCCTCCCCAGAGGGCTGGATCCCGCCCAAAGGCCCTTTGGGAGCCTCTCCCCGTGAGGAGCCCCGAGGAATCTCGGCTGTATCCACGTGTGAATTTGGTTATTTGCAATGTGTTACATGTCAAATTAAGTTATTACCCATCAGATCACACTCTGTATGTGTGTGATATTGTGGCAGGTACAGCCTGTCTCTGGCCTTGCATCAGAGAAATAAAATTAGCGCTTACTCACGCAGGTTAGATAACCTTGAATGTTCCTGTAATGTCTCCCAGGCCCCTTGAATCTGCTGCCAATGTAAGTCTCGTGAGAGACTCAAAAATTGTCTATCAGGCATTCCTTTTATATGCCTTGTTGCTTCAGACCCATAAGGTTTCTGTTTTCAGTTTTTTTTACATCTACAACTTGAAAAAATAAATGTCAGGTCATCTCTTGGCTGCAGGATTTGGGGATTTCAAGAAGCACAGAAATTTTTCATGAGGACTGAGCCTATATTGTGCCCAGGTTGTGCCCTGGTGGTGGGAGGGGCAAGGAGGCCAAGATGCTCCTGCTTGCTCGTGCAAGAGCACGGGATGAGTGGTGATTTGTTTGCTCCCTTTCAGTGGGAAAGTACTTAATAAGTGTAAGTTAAGGCATGCAAGCCTGATCAACAGTTAGAAGGGACAGAGAGCATCCTGAAAGAGCATCATATGTAAACACCACTTGTTCGAACTCCTTCCCCCAACATGAGAACCATGGAAAACAAGAACAGCTGTTTCAAATAGTATAATTGTTTATTAGCTTATATATTTAATGGCTGAAACCAGCAGCAATCTAATTCCTCCTGGTTGATTTACTGTAACTTTGGGATTAAGTACACATGGGGTAATAATCTATTTTCCTAGAAAGGCTTCTCAGGACTGAATTTCTGGTGTGCACTTGCATATTACTTGCTGTGAAATGTGCTGTATGTGCTGTGGGAGGCCGCTGGAGATTTATGATTTTAATTTCTCTGTTTTCTGCCCTTCTTGTAGGACTTTCTTTAAAGCCTTTTCACTTATCGGAGAAACTCAGGAACGAGAGAGAGTTTTAATCCACTTCTCCAGCAGATACTATCAGTGTAACCCAAACACCATTTCGACTCAAGGTAATTTTGCTTCTGATAACAAGGTCTGTGGTCTGCCTCTTCGTTCATTTTCACCCTCAATATTTGGGAACTGAAGGTTCCTGCAGTTCATTTGGGAACTGAAGCTGCTGTGCCAAAGCGTAGAGAATGCTCGTGGTGAGCTTAGAAATCCTCTCCGTTTTATGTGTAGACTGGTAGCAAGGCAGAGAAAACTTGCGTTGAATGGGGATTCACCGAAGGTGTTTAGGCCTCTTCAGTGCAAATCCTTAGCTTCAGCATCTCCAGATTTAAGCTTGGAAATTTCCCTGTCGCAGCTGTGGTCTCGCTGGCCATGTGTATGTGGGTGCCCAGACGCTGGTGCAGTTCTGTCCCGGCGCACTGGCCCCAGCCTGCGCATCACCTCCCTTTGCCAGCGTTTTCCATCATTTTGGAAACCTAACTGTGAAAGCAAACAAGGAAAATGGGCGCTGCTGGCGGGGACGCGCTGTCCGTGGGCGCCCGGCCCGCTGCGCCAGGGGAAACCTGAGCCCGTAATCCCATGCCGGGGCTGGTCACAGGTCCCTGGGAGCCGAGATGGGCAGGAGGAAAGGAAAGGAGACGCGTTTGTCCCTTTGATCTGAAGTGGGGAGGAGCAGCCCGTGACTCTGTGCTTTGAAGTGTCATCAACATCCTGTCTCCTTGCGTGCAGCTTGCTCACTAACAGAGTGAAATTTGCCCACTCTGAGCCCACCCCAGCCTCTCTGGTCAGGGTGTCGATGAAGGGAACGGGCAGCTCTAAGACAAGATTGGCTCCCACACTTCTGTGCTCTTCCCATTTGAGGATCCCCTCTCTCATTCGAGGATATCTCGAGCAAGCAATTAGAAAAGCTCTGTCATTTTCAAATGGATAATAATGATTTGGGTGTCAGTGTGACTAGTCCAGGTTGTGGTAGGGACATTTCCACTTCAGAGTGTGAGCAAGTATCGGGGTTAAAGTGTCCCCCGCAGACCTTGCCTGGGCATTTTGGGTGCTTCTGATGTTCCATTTCCCCTGTCACTCACGAAGACCTCCATGGCAGAGGTGAGAAACTTGCTCATTTCAGCAGAAATGAAGATTTGTAGTAGCCATTTGAGTGCCCTGATGCTTACTTTTTTTCCTACTTTCTTTCGTTCTCGTTTCCATCCTTTGAATGCGCCTGTGATTTGGGAATGAGAGTAGCCTACCCTACAGACATACCAACCCCTGAACCAGGGTGTCACCGCCCTAGACTCAAGCAGCTCTGAGTTAACCACTGGTGGTGGCAGTATTAAATACGAGAAGCAGCACTTTGCAAGGCTGCTGAGACGTTCCTTGCATGGTAGGGCCTGTGCAAACAACACAAGAAAACATAGTCCTGAGCTTGGTCCCAAGCTTTTCAAGCTGTTTCAAGGGTTTGCACAAATTCAAGTTTGACTTCAAAACGTATCATGTCCATGCCCATCTCAGCCATTCCCATGCCTCTTTTTGTTTCGTAGCATGGGGAAGCCTTGTGTGTGGCCATTATACAGACTTTACTGGTGGGGCAGACCATCCTCCAATGGTTTGTGTCTCTGCAGACTGAGACATGTGTGGATGTAGCTTATTTTTCGTGTTCTGTCCTGAAAACAAATGAGAAGGATGCCTGTGACTTGGGTTATGTCTTTTCCTGCAGATGGGGTTCACTGCCTCACGTGTGCCATGATGCTGCTGAACACTGACCTGCATGGCCATGTGAGTAGACACTTCTCAGTGTAAGTTGTCCCAAGGTCACCCTTGTGCTTGTGGGGCTCCTTTTCTGCCTGTCAATCACTGAAGCACCCTGAAAATTCCCAGTGCAGACAGCAAATGGAGAAAAGAAATGGGGTATCTTTCCTCGGAAGAGCTGCAGTGCTGGGGAAGAGGCTTTCCAGCACACCCAGGAGCAGCTGTGTCCAGGGCTGCACGTGGTCTTGCCCTTGTGTGTGAGGAAGCTGCTTGTCCTCAGGCCCTTTCTTTTTGATGTGCACCTCACCCTTTCCTGACAAAGGTGGCTGACCCTGCCACAAAGCTGTGATTGGGATTGGCTTCCCCTTTCCGGAATGTACAAATACTTGGGAAGGCAGAAGCCGTCTGGGAAAGTCATGCAGGGAAGTGATTGCAGGGGCGAACACCTGGGTGAAACCGTGTGCTGCTCGGCCAGTGTGATGTCCTGTGCACTCAGGGCCGTGGGAGCAGAGGATGAGGTGCCCGGGGCACCCGTCACAGGCCTCAGCCTCATGGTTTGGAGGTTCCTCTGCAGCTGAGGAGCTCTGCCTCAGCACCCACGGCTGCTCTGGGCTGCTCGGTGCCTGCTGCAGGTGGCCTCATGAAATCAGAGAGTCATGGAGTGGCTGAGGTTGGCAGGGACCTCTAGAGATCACCTAGTCCAACCTCCCCGCTCCAGCAACCCGAGCACGTGGCACAGGGCGACATCCAGGCGGGTTGGGAAGATCTCCAGAGAAGGAGCCTCCACAGCCTCTCTGGGCAGCCTGTGCCAGGGCTGTCACCCTCACAGGAAGGAAGTTCTTCCTCATATGGAGGTGGAACTGCCTGGGTTTCAGCTTGTACCTATTAGCCCTTGTCCTGTCACTGGCCACCCCTGAGAAGAGTTTGACCCCATCCTCCCTATCCTCCCCTCGGGCACTCAAATGCACTGATCAGATCCCCTCTCAATCTAGTGCTGGTGCCCCAGCATCGCTCCCGTGTCCCACAGCCAGGTGTGGTGGGAATGGCACAAGAGAGCTGGGCCCATGGACACCATGCACAGGGGCAGTGGGTCCAGAGCAGCACATGGAGCCCGGGAGAGGCCCAGGCCCTATCGTGCCCTCCTGGGACCCTGTGGGTGCTGTGTGGATGGAGCTCTGCAGCAAGCGCAGGCAGTTAAAGCAGGAGTGCTCCGTTCCCTCGAGGGCTTGACTGCCACCCCGGCTCAGAGGCTGCACAAGCAGCACTTGTGCAGTGTTGTTCTCCTGTGAACACCAAGGCCTTCCTCACCCGTCTCGTGGGATGGAGAAGGGAGCTATGGGAGCGTCCCCAGGTGTCACTGTTGATACATTAGCCCTGGCACAGGCTGCCCAGAGAGGTTGTGGAGTCTCCTTCTCTGGAGATCCTCCAAGCCCACGTGGATGCCAGGCTGTGGTGCTGTGTGTGCAGCAGCAGTGCCTGCTAGGTGTGTGCCTCTTCTTCCTCTCTTCCTGGGATTTCCTGTAATGTTCGTTTTTCCTCTTGTTGCTCTGCGTTTTTCCACACAGGTGGTAAGTTGGGAGTTTCTGACTTGGAATGCAGCCCCTTGCACATATACCCTGATTGCCTGTTTTCTAATAAGCTTACAGTGCTCCAGCCCATCCCTCAGCATGATTCTGCTGGAGCAGGAAACAAACGAGTCGTAGAGCTTGTCTACACGGAGTGGTTCTTGTTCCCAGCTGAGTGTGGACAGTTTTATTTTGGAGTCCGCTCAGCTGATTGTAGGGCTGTAGGGCAGCTGCGGTGCCCTCAGTTCACACTTTCCCTTAACTCTTGTAGACAAACTCTTACTTACCCCTCTATCTGTTCATGCATTGCTGCATTCCATTCTCTTTGTAACCAAAACTCTGTAACCATTTTTCCATATCTTCTTTTTCTCTCTCTCTGCTTTCACAATTGATTTTCACTAACTGTGCATTGGAGAAGCATGCTCGCTGCCCTGCTGGCCAACTGATGACCAGGTGTTATGCCATGTCCACGGTTCTCTAGATCTTTAGCACAGCTGCATCTTGTCGGGTGCCTCTGCCTGAACCTGTGTAGGACCATGCGGAGGTGTTAGCTTTGGTCCAGGAGCGTCACAGCCGTTTCACTGCTCTGCTCATTTCCTCAGCAGGGCTCAGTAGGTGAAACAAGGCTGGTTCTTGCTGCTGGTTCTGGTCAGTGTGAGGAAACACCAAGCTGGTACCTGGAGGAAATGGACAGACACAGGCTGAACCAACCACAATGAGAGTGTTTGCAATCCTGTGAGAGCAGCTTCAGGCTGCATGGGAGCACTGGGATTACTGGGATTGTGCTGGGAAGGAGGCCGTTTCCTCAGGGCAGAGCCAGCAGAGCACTTTGCAGATGGGGACCAGGCAGGTACCTTGCAGCACGTTTCCTTGTGCAGACAGAGCCCATGCGGAGGCGATGCTGCAGGAGGTGCCTGCAGTGCAGTAGGTCACATCTGGCTGGCTCTCGTCAGACCTAGAAGCTCAGTTTCCCTCTTGGATCTCGCTTGATTCCTCCTCCTGCCAACTCAGTGTTGTCGTTACTGTCATCTCTGTGGGCAGCTGTGGTGGTTTAGTGCCCAGGGTGCCATGAGGACCAAGGACTGACACCTTCTCCAGGTGGTGAAACTGACTTAGATCTAAAGAGCGGCTGAGAGCGCTCTCCAAATAGAGGAGTTTGGGTTGTGCCTGAACACAGTCATTGCCTTTTTGGTCATGGCTCAATCTGGTACTTTCCAGTCTGAGAATTAGGCAGAAAGTGAAGAGAAGAAAAGAAACCTTTGGAGATGGCAAGGCAGCTGCAACCCTGGGAAGCAGAAAATGCATTGGCTGCTCTTGGGTATTTTGCTTTTGCGTGGAAGTTACCATGGGAAATGAGGGTTGGAAATCATAAGGAAAGGTCTGGAAAGGACTTCAGTTGGTTACTTTCATATCCTCCACAACAGGATCAAGTAGAGCTCTTCTGCCAGAGATTGGTAGAGCCCCTGAGGACATGGAAGGTACCATGAGCAAATGAAGGAGCTTCATCACCATCTGCTTCACTAACCTCCAGCATTTAGATTTTTTTTTTCAGATGGGTGTGGGACCTGGGGTCTAAGGGCATCTTCATGTGGGGATGCTTGCATTTGAATAATTCTGGGAATGCCCTCTCAGGATTGCCTGGCTTGGACTTGAGAAAAGGCGAGGAAATGCAATTCATGCGGAGTCGCTTGCTAATGTCATTTTGGAAAGCAACACGAATATGATCCTGTGCTTCTCTGTTGTCCCTTCCAGAACATTGGGAAGAAAATGACCTGTCAGGAGTTCATTGCTAATCTCCAGGGGATGAATGATGGGAAAGACTTCCCTAAGGGGCTGTTGAAGGTAAGAAATGAACTGTAGAGTGTGGATTTCGGTTGTGGTTTCATGTCTCAGTCAGTGACACCTGGTTCAAACAGAACAGGGTGGTGTTTCTCCACCGAGGATGTGCACAGCATTGAGGCTCTGCTTCTCCCGCTGCTATAACTGGAACATGTTTGCGACTGTTTGCAGCATGAAGAGAGCAGCCTGAACACCAAGCTCAGGTGGTGGGAGCTCAGGTGCTCATGCCAACCCAGGGCACGCTGTCTGGATTAAACCAGACCAAAGAATTCCTGCTGTTGAATAAGTATGGGGAATGCTGAGCTGCATGTCGGGGAGATGTGTTTTTTTCAACAGCGGTGCTTTGGGGTTTTCACATTAGAGCAGGAGATGTAATTTCAGATTAGAATGTGCTGCCTGGTACATGCTGCTTTGCTGCAGGTTTTGTTCATTAAGTTTATGCCAGGAGTTAAATGTGAAAAACTGTTAGAAGAGGCTGAGCGGGATGAATCTTGTTTTATTGTCAATAGTAATGAGAATGTTTCGTTTATTTTTGTGTGATTGCTGGAATGAAATGCCAGCCTGTTTGAATGAAGAGAATAGCGCTTACACTGGAGTTCATAAATGTTTTGGTAATGGAAATAAAAATGAGAGATTGCTGCATCTGAGATGCGGCCCAAAGCCCATTGAAGTAAATGGAAAGAATTGCCATCTCTTCAGTGGGTTTGTGTCAGGCCCGCTCTGAAATGCAGACATACCTACATAGTTAAAAGTGACTGACTTTGCTTTCTAGCATTTCCTGTTTCCCTCTATTTTTCGTGGCTTCTTCAAGGAACTTTATCTTGGATCCCTCTGCCTCAGTTCGTAGTAGAGATCAGGGAATATGAACACAGACCCCCTTTCTAAAATTAATTACTATTTTTTTAAAATCTGCTTGCTGACTATTCATCTGTCAGCAGCATCACCACTTAAAAAATAAAATCCAAGGAAGCTTATTTCCCACTGCCATCAAGAGATGCGTTGAGATTAATTTGCAAGCTAATTACAGTCCTTATTGAATAATAGGTCTCCAGGTGTGTTGAAATAACCTTCCCAGTGTTCTAAGAGGAGACTTCTAGTGGTGTTCACCTGCTGTTTGTTTTCCTGCCAACAGGATTATGCAGTGGGGACTGAGTATTAGCTTTCTGTGCTGACCTCCAGTCTCTGGGCCAGGCGCTGGATCTGAGGGTCTGCTGGAGGTGACAGGCTGCAGTATGCTCCGGGTCAGAATCCTGCTTCGTTTGGGGCAGTTTGCCCCACTCGGGGTGCTGCCCTGGCCTCGGGGGAGAAGGATTATTCTTTCATATTGCTTTTCTGGAGACCTGTTGGAGGCTGATGATGCCTTGACACTCGTGGCGTTTCGTTTTTCACCAGGAGTCAGGAGCAGTAGCTGCTTTTCAGTGGCTCCATCCCTGCATCTGCAACAGCTGCCCTAACACTCGATACGTGATTACGAAGATTTAACAGAAATTAAGCCTGCATTAGTCTCCATAAATTAAATTCCAGGAGGCTGCGGATCAGCGCAGCGCCTGAGTCCTTGTGCTTTGCTAGCGCATCAGCAGTTTAAGCACTGAGTGACGAGCAGCACCAAGGCTGCCGGCGGCTGCTCCGCTGTTTGCAGGTTGTCCCCGTCGCTGCAGGAGGAGGAGGCGTCTCCGCATGGTGGCACTGTGTCCTCGCGGGAGCGTGGCAGGAGCGGGGCGCTGCTCCGTGCCCACCGGCCGGTGTGGAGCGGGGCGCTGCGGCCGGCAGCGTGGGGCCCGTGCCAAGATGCCCCACGGGGAGCATCGCGGCTCCGTGTGGAGGTTGTGGCCGAGCTCCACGCGCGAGCCCAGTGGTGCTGGCATGCGGGGAGGCCCGGCAGGAAGGCTTCCCTGGAAGATGTGGGGCCTCGGTGCGCCCGGGGCACTTTCTGTGGCCTTTGCTGTGGAGCAAACACGCGTGATAGGGGTGCAGATGCTGCCTGAAGCGTCTGGGACAGTTGAAACACAGGTCGAAAAAAAAGTTGTCTTTAGTCACTCTGATTAACCTTAGGGTGCTGCAGCCCTGTGTGTTTCTTTTCTCTTTTCCCTTTTCTTTTTCCCTTTCCTTTTTCTGCTTTCCATTTCCCTTTCCCTTTGCCTTTCGCTTTCTGTTCCCTTTTCCTTTTCCGCTTTTCTCCTTTTCCTTTTCCCTTTCTCCTTTTTGTTTTCGTCCTTTCCCCTTTGCCCTTCCCATTTCTCCTTCCCCTTTCTCCTTCCCCTTTCTCCTTCCCCTTTCCCCTTTCCCCTTCCCCTTCCCCTTCTCCCTTCCCCTTTCCCCTTGCCCTTTCCCCTTCCCCCTTCCCCTTCCTCCTTTCACCTTTCCCCCTTTTCCCCTTTCCCCTTTCATTTTCCCTTTCCTTTTCCCCTTTCCCTTTCCCCCTTTTCCCCTTTTCCCTTTCATTTTCCCTTTCCTTTTCCCCTTTCATTTCCCTTTCCCCTTTCCCCTTCACCTTTCCCCTTTCCCCTTTCCCCTTTCTCCTTTTCCCCTTTCTCAGTTTTTGTCTTTTCCTTTTTCCTTTCCCTTTTCCCTTTTGTTTTTTTCATCCAATAGTAAAATAGCAGAGTCTTAACTAGCAGACATCAGCAGGTGAGGAGGGTCGCTCCTGTAGCAGGGAGCAGCCTCGGAAGATTCCCGACATGCAACCTGGCACTGTTTTCTCCCTGCTCCTGTGAGTGAGCTGTCCTCTTACGACGTTTCTTTCTTTTCTCCCCTCAACAATAATGGCACTTTGATGGACACCAGGAAGCTCTGCTGTTCAGGATGTGATTCTCTGTGTGTTGTCAATAGTGCCTTGAGAACTAAGGCTTCATTCTAGCCTGAAATGGAAATGAGAAATGCTGATATGATCTCACTCACCTTGTGTCTTTCTGTGTGTTTGTTCATGAACACTGAGGAGTGTTTCCCTCTTGTACACCCATCTGTGCAGAGATTCCCCTCCTTTTTCCCCTTCATCCTCCTCTTGTCAGATCTGAGGTCGCCTTTAGTGTTGAGACCCATACAGGCAAATGCAGCAAACCAATTGTAAGCATGATTCTTCCCACAGGATCTGCTTGCAGTACTTATGTAGCTGGTATACTTCCACAGGCAGAGTTATGCACCTTCCCTTCTATTCCATCGTAGCTTTGCTTTGACCGTCTACCAGGCGTCCCACTAATCTGTCATTGGCTGTTCATGAAGGCGAGACGTAGAGATCACAACCTGATGCCCAGTTTTATGCTGTCAGCCCTGCGTGGACAGCAAGGTAATTTATACCCACGGTTGGGCCCCGTGTGCCTTCAAACTGGGGCAGGCTCTGCCTCCTGAATGAGAACTAGGATCCCAGGCTGTGACCCTCTCCTCCTCCCAAGCTGTCAGCTCTCCGTGGAGCCGGCTGGTGTAACTTGAGGTGAATCAGGCCTGCTAAATCCAGGCAGATTAAAGTTACTGAAAGTGGACTTTTTCATAGGCAAGGAGACTTCTGAAATTCCTCTTCCTTGACTCTGAGCTGTCACACTCTAAGCATACATACTATTTTATATAGCATCAAGCTGTAATCGGACAACGTGATCCTGAATTCCCAGCAGTGTTTTCCTTCTCACTTTGATGTTACAATCCTCTGTAGCCAAGGTCCCAAAGGGAGCCTAAGCCCTGGAAGGAATACTAAATATCGAGTGTGGTGGTGGTGCTGTCGCTGTCTCACCGTGTAGCAGTGCTGTGTTGTCGGTGGCCTCATTGCACATTTCTGAGTGTGGTCGTGAATCACAACACAGCTACAAATGTGATTTACAGCTGGGGACAGATGCCAGATGTTCCAGAAGAGCCAGGGACAGAGAGAGGCAGCTGCTGCACCGGTCTCTTCAGAGCAGACGAACCTGGCACCCTGGGACTTGTTGCTGCAGATGCTGTTCAGGTGATGGGAAGCTGGAAGGTGGTTCAGCGCTACCTTCCCTTTCCCTTTTAGCAGCACCAGCACCATGGTTCAGCACCACGGTGGTGAATGAGAGATTGGTAACTGGCCAGGAACCGTTAGAACAGCTAAGTCTGACCTGCAGAATTTGAGCCTAAGGGAAGCCAAATGGTGGTTCATTTTTACCTGTGGAGGTTGTGCTGGTGTCTGGCTGATTGGAAGAGAGCTAAAATCACTGGAGGGCAATTTTGCAAACCCCATGACTGTGGTATGCGAACACAGTATCTACAGGATGGCCTTCTTCTCTTGCTCACACTATCTTCAGTGCTCATAGGCCATCTATTTTCAAGGCTGGACTTGATGAGGTTGCTTGAAGTGAGAGGAGCATGTGCTTGGCTTGGAACATGCTTAATTTTGGGTGTACACCCTTGCTTTGTTCACTGAAGGCTGAGAGGTTCCCCGCAAGTGCCGTGCTGGTAGAACTGGCTGTAGCGTCTTCCCTTGGTTGCCTTGTGGCAAAAGTGTGTGAAACCTGGCTCCAGGGAGGGGCAGCAACCGGGATTTTGTTCTGTAGTGAAAATGGGTGGCCACCCTCAGCCAGCGTGTCTGCAAGGGTTCCCCGTTGAGCAGAGACCCGCTTCTGTTAGCGTGTTGCACTGAAGCGGGAAAGGCAGTTTGTAGACTATGGAATTGAAGCTCTCCATCTTGGGAAGGGAACGTCATTGTTAACCTGTATGTGAAGATACCACCTGCCCGTGTTCCCACTGGGTCCAAACTCCCTTCTGGGGAATTGTGGGCATTTGTTGACACAAAAGTGCATGAGTTGTGACAGAAGAAGCCGTGAGGAGCCTCACGTCATCTTTCCCACCACCAGTCCCTGAGGTTGGCTGGTTCTGGTCGTTGTGCAGCCCCACAACGTCAACAGCAGATGGGAAAGAGAAAGAGAGCAGAAGGGAAAGAGACAGTGCCTGATCCCCATGATTTCTGGTGGGAGTTGGTGGCTCTTCACTGACCCGGAATTGTGTTAGGAGCCAGTGTCAGTGCCTCTCCATCAATCTGGATGCAGTGTAGGGCCTTGATGAGAGCCCTACACGCAGGGGCGGGCTGCTGATGGAGAGAAGACTCCAGGCTTATGCAGATGATCTGCTTTTTGTTTCTTTTTTTTTTCTCAAAAGTTGCTTTTTTTTTCTTTTGACTAGTCTTTATCTTCTTCTGGAGAAGCACTGGAAGAACGTGACCAAATGCAGTGTCAGATGCTGCTGCTGAGCTCTTTAGAAGAACCTGTCCCTCCTAATGTCTTAAATGATCTGAATTTTTTATCAGGATTCCCAAGATATGCAATTTCCTCTAAAATCTTCAGGGTGGTGTTTATCTCATTTTGTTGTCAGTTCCCTGCACTTTAATTAAGATTTTTTTTTTGTCACTGTCATTCTGTCTCCTCGCTCTTCTTTACAATTCTCCAAAGCAAGCACTCGATTAAAAGAGAATTACTGGAATCTTACTTGATCCATTCCAGTCATTTCAAGAGTCTAGTGAGAGAGCGGGGTGTGACCATCAGGTAACTAACTTTTCTCTTTCTCATTTACCCAAGGGAGGTCACACTAATCAGACTGTTGTGTGCACCCCAATTGCCTTCATTTGCAGTCTTTGTACTTCTTCCATTTTGTGGCTGACATTCTTCTGCGAGGAGTTTCCACCTTCCTGCCATTGCCAAATTGCAAAGGGAACCTGATTCACAGCTAAATGGGAAGGGAGTTCAGCCGACATTCCAGGAGGGAAAAGGCAAAGGACCTTGGAAGGACAGCGTTATTCCTGTAGCAGAGCCAAGCTTTGGGCACAAGAGGGGGTGCTGAGAGAACAAAATACCTGTGATCTACAGGAGAAATTAGCATCCTCCCTAGCAAGGATCAGGACTTGCCTCCCGGTTTTCCCTCAAGAATGAAGCTTTTCCTTTTAGAAATGCTCCCATTTGGATTATGTTTCTGAGGAAGTCATTTCTTATCTGCTTGAAATGACACAACTCTTACTGAAGGCCTCTTTCAGCTCCTAGGAGACAACCGAGTCTAATCCAATAGTAAAAAAAAAAGTCAGGAAATGCAGAATAAATCCATTAATCCTCGTCTTAGACATTTTTTTTTTCTGGAAACACACTCTCTTCTCACTAATCAATGAACCTCAGAGTCAGAGTGGCTGAAGAGGAACCCAGTTTTTCTTGTTGTCCATCCTCAGCAAGGAGCTTCCTGCAGGGATACCCTGTTTCCTCATCTTGTGATCATGTGTTTGGTGGCTTGTCCTCTGTAAGAGTAAGGACCAGCTAAACCAGAGCTCTGGATTAAACTGGGTGATAATGATATTTCTGTGTGTGTGTGCTGCTTTGGGTTCCACCAGTTACTGAGATCCTTACTCCTCTCCATACTGTTGAAGTGCAAATGAATTTCTTCCCATGATCCAGGGACTTCATTTAATTCAGATTAAAGAAAAACAAAATCTGGAATGTATACATTTCTCTCAAGGCAAATAAGCCCAGGTATTATGGCTAAGAAAGCAACATGAACTTTCATCAGCAAACTTCCAGTGCTCTCCACCAGTTTTGTATCTGTGAGCATAAAATACCTGGGACTATCTTGTAAAGGTGGTCCAGGAGCAAGGATCCCTGACTACGGCCAAGGTGTGGTAGGGGGGATTGCTTCCCTTGGTGTAGAAACAGGGCTTTGAGGAGGGTCTTGTTTCTACTCTGATGATCCAGGTTACCTTTCCTTCTCCGTCCCTTCCTCCCTTTGCTTTCAGATCCTTAGCTGAAAGCCCTCACGTAGCCCGCTGGGCCTTTGTGTGGACAAGCAGTGAAACCCAAGCAGTCAGCTAGGAGTTTCCATTACTGCTGGCAGCAATTACGTGGTTCAATGCCAGGCTCCTAATGAATGTTCAGAGGTTTCATTTTCCTCTGTGGAGGTAAAGTCTGATTAGTGTGTTGTCCAAGGAGGGATCAGGCAGGTGGATCGTTTGATGTTTAGCTTCTCCCTCCTGTCAGGTAGCCAAAGCTGTCATTTATGCTGTGGTTAATTGAAATGTGTAGCTGTTCCAGAAGACAAATGCCTCCTGTCTGAGCTTCCCAATTCTTGTACTGTCAGCTTGGAAAATGCAGAATAGTATTCTTCAGGAACAGTGCGGTGTGTCACTTTAAAGAAGGAATTCTGGGCCCCTCTTGCGCTGGGAAATCTCTAATACAGTGTCACACGTACGTTTCGGTCCCTATGACATATTACTCCCACTGCCATGTAGGTAGAAAACAAATTCTGAAAAACATTCTTTGATCTTCCACCCACTGATCTGCTCAAAATTTAACTTCTGTACTGCAACTCGAGGGAAGGAGGAGTAGGAATATAACTTATACCATTTTTTAAAAAAAGAAGAAAATATTACTTCCACGGGTTTTGGAATTATTGATGTATAAATCATTGGTACCCCTGCTTTCTGTTAGTCATTGCACCTCTCAGATGACACTGGCCTACTCTTGCACTCTTTTTTCAAGCAAGAGCTTGAATTTTTATCCCCCTACCCTTTTCCTTCGCTGTTGAGCAGAACATGTAGTTTCCTTCCAAGGTCATGCTTCCTTCAGTGATCACGTCTTTATAAAATAAGTCTTTATAAAATCCCAGTAAAAATGTAGGGCTAATCCAAACTATTTCGTACTGACACATGGGCTCTACTAGGAGCTGGGAGCTGGAGCACGATCTTCCTCCATGGGTACGTGCATCTGTGTGGGAAAGGGATGTCAAAGGCTATGCCTATTTTCCTCACCTTGGACTGCTCGTTCCACACTGTACCCATGTGAAGCCCCTGTATTCTCTGGGGTGATCTTGGCCTTTTTTGTTGTGTTGGTTTGGTTGTCTGCGTCAGAAGGGAGCACTAGGGCAGTTTTCTGGTTTTATGGCCATCTGTGGTGTTGCCGAGGCTAAGCGCACTCACTAAAGGAGAGCTGCAGAGAATGCAGCTACGTTTGGTGGCTTCAACTTGGTGTTTGGTGGCTGGTTATTGTGGGGCTTATTTCATGGCTTCACTTATTCCTGCGTGCTGCTGTGTAGTAGACTGGAGTTTATGCAAGGGGAATGCATGGAGATGAACTTCATTCTGTGTAAGGTGTAGTGCTCAGAGGAGAAGCTCAACAGGGGCCCGTCCGTGGCACTGGGTTCGTTGGGGATGCATTGTGGAAAAGGCCAAGGAAACAGACTCGCATCTTTTCACTTGTAATGTGCTAATCAGGATAAGGTGGGCATAATCTCTGGGCACTCCTGTTATTAACAAAGAGTTTGTTTTTATTAATTTCTTATAGTCCTCTGTCATATTCTGGAAGGCTCTCTGTCTTAGGAATGATCTCTTTTGGATCAAGGTAGTGCAAGAGAGATACAGAGATATGAGGATTAATGTGGTCCTTCATCAATATTATTATGTTGTCTCTCTGCTCACCCTTGAGGGACTTGCTGAGGATAGATGCAGTAAGGACTGGGGCCTGGGACCAAAAGTGAGTTGGTAATAGATATGCTTTTAACCTGCTTCCCATGCAAAGTAAAACATGGAATGTGAGTTACCCTCAAGGACTCCCCAGATCAACACTCAGGGTGTTCCTAGTGCTATGAGATGGTGCCTTTTTCTTCATGATCAAGGTGGTCTAAAAGCACACGCTTATGCAGTTATTATAGCTTAGTTTACGTGGAGCAACTGTCTAGGCTGAAGTAATTGGATTGCTTTCCATTGTAAGGATCATTTCTGTAAGGGAAATCAGAGCCGTCTCCTGGGATTCTCAGCACAGGTGTTTGTAGTGCATTTTAAATTGTGTAAAAAAAAAAGCAAAAGATTGCCTCTCAAAGACATCAGCTTTTTTTGTTGTTGTTGTTGCTAGTGAGTTCACTGTTCACTGAGGCTGTGATAAGACCTAGAATATTTGCAAATGTCTGGTAATAAGATACTATGGTCAGAAGATAATAACAAGTAACTCCTGGGGAGAGGCTGGTGGATAATTTCATTTTTTCTGTCAATCTCCATGATTCTGTTACCATGCCTAGAACATGCTGTTATCCCGTCATGGTTCCTTGCTGACATGGTTGCTTGTGCATGTACAAGTGAAGTAGTTGCTGTTTAAGTACTGAAGTATCTACTGTTTGTATGGATGGCAGACATTAAGATTTAATTCTGGTTGTCAACTGCCCTTGGTCAGCAGACCTCAGAAATTATTATCTTAGTGTTCTGATAATGTCAGCTCTCAAAGCAAGTGACTGTTGACCACTTGCTAACATCTGTTTCAATGACTATCACATACAGGTAATTTAACCAGCAAAACTAACTTTTCCTATTTTATTTGTTCTTGTGGGGAGGGCGATCAGGGGTGAAGGAGGAAGCGAATCAATCTGCTTCTGAAACATTTAATGTTTATTTAACAAGCAACAGTATTTAATAGCGGTGTTAAATATTGCTGTTTTTCTGTGCTGCGGAAAAATGTCACACGCTCTTGAGAATATATTTCTTGTAATTGATTTGTGTGTGTATTTATGTATTCCGCTGGCTTTTGTTGTTGGCAGCTTTTGTCGCTGGGATCAGGCTTAAATGATACTAATGGATTCTTGTGGCTATGTATGAGGACGCTGGAGCTCTTCTTCAGACATAATAGGTTGTTTTACTTGGATTTTTGTCCTGAGAAACCAATACAGAATTTCACTTTGGATTCCACATGTTTTGTCTTTGATGAATGACGTTAGGAGGACAAAGCAAGGGCTGGGTACATTTACTGGCCAGACACCCTGACTGGTGAGAGGGAGAGGAGGCAGAAGGAGCACTATAAACTTTTTCCTTACATGGGAGATGTCCTATGCCATAGGGCTTATGGCAGATACCATCTTAGGGAGCCTTTAAAAGACTGAAAGAACAGTACAAACCTTTTGTGTTTCTTTCTTTTTTTTGTGGTTCTTCCTTTGTAAACTTTGGCCCAAAATTTCATTTTTTCCTGCCAGTTAATGTTCTGCTGCTGAAATATGCTTGTGGGGAAATAGGGTCTTGATCCTTCAGACCACCCAGCTGATGTAATAGGGTTGTTTAAGGGATATGTCTCTTTCCCACCATCTCTTCTCTGGGCTCTGTCCCAAGGGAAGACCATAGCTTCTCACCACGGCTGGGTCTCCTGGGGTGCAAAGACTTGTGTTTTCTCTGTTATTCCACTGCTATCTCAGCCTCTCTTTAAAGGAATTCCTTCTAGTCCTCTGTTTATGTTAACAACCCACTTCCCTTCCTCCTTAGAAGTCCCTGTTGCTCAGTTAAGAGACCCAAATGAATTCTGCATGCATGTTAATTTCCAAAGTGGTAGGACCTCTCTTGATGTTCAAGAGCAGCGGTCTTTCCCGGGAAGAAGAGTAATTGCTGTGTACATGGGTCTAATTGCTCAGTCAGGACTACAAGATTTTGCAGATGAAAATCAGGGCACTGATGAAATAGCTGAATCCTTGAGCTGAAGGCATTTAAGGCTTCAAAAGCGTGATCTCAAGAGGCTCTCTCTTGTAGAGACTATAAGCTGACAAGTGTTTTTCCTATTCTGCTGGGGAAAAAAAGAAAGGATTTGAACAAGATGCAACCTGTCATGCTGGGTACTTTGGACTGCTTCTTGGTGACAGTGGAAGCAGATCTTATCCCATGTGAATTAAGGCTCCTGTCCCATCTGAGGACCCACTAAATTTGCGTAGAGGATGCTGGATGCTGCCCACCCGCGCCATGGGCAAGCAAACATTGCTATTCCTCCACCGAGCTGCTGTGTAATATGAAATTGTCCTGCACCTTGTTCTACTTGTGATATTTAGCGAACATAATTATTCCAGATATGTGGAGGGTGCCTGCAGAGGTGGCCTTACAAATCCCAAGAGCAAGAATAATCTAAGCAGGATTGCTTAGCAGGGGTCTGGCAGGTTAGGGAGTGATTTATGGCCATTTACGTAGCACCTGTGGAGACCCATTGCTTGGCTCATCTGGAACAGTTTGATTGCACTGAAAATTTCCTCTAAGAAGATATTTTCCTGGAAAAGCTTTTTGGCCAGCAGTGGATAATATCAAATGGGCTAAAAGTGATGCAAAATGCTTTCTTGGAAATGGCACAGGTAACTCAAGAGTAAGCAGTTACTTTTTGCTAGATCCCCTATTCTTCTGTCAGACAAGCTCTAACAATAACTGGATAGTATGAAAAGGCTGGAGCACGTGTGGGATTTGTGCTTCATGTGTGAGAGGTGTGTTTGCCGGCCCCGACTTTTTGTGGGAATGGGAATGCATATTGCTCGTCTGACCAGTGGGAAGAGGTCAGACCAGAGGCAGGATTTGGGGGAATCAGAGCTCTCTCAGCCCGTGAGCAGTTTTTACACTGAAGTTCCTCATTCCCTGTTTCACCAAAACAGCTGGCAAGCGGCCCAGGAGGTGCCACTGGGGAGAAGGCAGTGAAAATTTGGGAGCACGGAAGGCAGAAACGGCCATGGGAGCGGGGAAGGGGAATTTTTGTCCCCTGTCTTGTTTCTCTGCTGCCGGTCTGCCTGATCTTCTCTTGGAGTGGGATTTGTGGCTGTGACATCCCATGGGGAGAAGGAGTGAAGGATGGCGGCTGGCTGAGAGAGGGCAGTCTTTAACTAGCAAAAATCCATCTGAGAACATAACGTGACTGTCTAGTCATGTGTCCACTCTGGGCATAAATCACTGATTGCGAGAGGCTGGGAAGGTGTAACCAGGCACAACGCCCACTCAATTCATCTGCTTCTTATGTGCTTCTGGGGAGCGCAGCGCACACGGCGAACGCCAAATAAGCCCTGGCTCTGCCTTAACGCAGCTCTTCTTACACTAAAAAGTAGTCCTTGTGCTATTTCTTACACTAAAAACGGGACGCGGGTGTAAGTCAGGGCTGGGTCCACTTGACCCCACTCCCAGGTGACTCCCAGGTTGCAGCATCAAGGACGCTCATGCCTGTATGCTGGGGAAATACATTGCTGTGGTGACTGATGAGAGTGATGAATGCAGTGGGGGATGGATGGAGATCCCAGCGCCGTGGACCTCTGTAATGCCGAGGGGCTTCGGAGGGAAGATGGGGTGATAGAGATGAGGAAGAACTTCTCTGCTGTGAGGGTGCCAGAGCCCTGGCACAGGCTGCCCAGAGAGGCTGTGGAGGCTCCTTCTCTGGAGATCTTCCCAACCTGCCTGGATGCTGCCCTGTGCCCCGTGCTCAGGGGTTGGACTAGGTGATCTCTAGAGGTCCCTGCCAACCTCAACCACTCTATGGTCCTGTGATTCCATGTCCCCAGGGAGCGTGGAGCCCATGCGTGGGGGTTACACGAGAGTCAGACGCGATGCTCCTGCGTTGCCCAGCGGGGCCCCGTGGGGTTGCCCGGCTCTGCCAGCCCTGCAGGGTGTCCGACCTCGCGCTTCGCACGCGCCGGAGCCCCTGCGGCTCCGCCAGCGCCGCCGTCAGCGCAAGTTGCTCGTCCTGGGCTGGTGCCCCCATTGCCTTGTGCTCCCCGCGTGCCGTGGCCGCGGCCAGCCCGGCCCGCGCGGGCAGCGAGAGCGGTCCATCCCGCTGGAGCGGGTTGCTATGGCGATGCGCGGGCTCGGGCCTTCCCGAGCCGCAGATGGTGGCGCGTTTGCAGGGCCGAGGTGAGCGTCTCCGCTCAACCCCGCGCGCGAGGGCGCTGCGGCAGGCGGGCCCCGACGGCCGCCCCGCGCCAGCTCGGTGCCTTCCTGCCGGGAGGGAGGTGGGCAGGCAGCCCGTGGCGCCCGCATCGTGCAAGGACTCTGCAGCGCGGCGGTGTCGCGGCTGCCCTAGTACTCGCTGCCCTGGCTGCCTGCTTGCGCTGCCGCCGGTTTGCTGTGTGACCTTGGCAAAGTCATTTTGCGTCCCCCCGCCTTCCCCTCCTAGGCCGCTCTGCCCCTTGGCCCTCACGGGAGGGCACCCTGGGGTCTCCGTGCGAGACGGGCCGACACGCGGAAGCGCTGGCGGCACCGAGGACCGACCGTGCCCGGAGCTCTCCGCTGGGGCTGGCGCGCTGCCCGGGGCTCGCTGATGGTGCCGCGCTTCACCTGGGCTTTACTCATCTATTCAGCGCTTTGGCGATCCACCAGCCTCGCCTCCCGGAGCCTGTAGCGGGCAGGCAATCGAGGGCTCTGTTTACAGCACCCGTTTATTTTTACGAGGCGCCGCGATGAGCGGGGCCGCCCGCATCAGGCGGGGAAACGCGGCTCCGAGCTGGGGAGCAGCCTCCCGCTTCGTCAGCTGGCGATTCCTGCGGTGTCCGTCTCTCCTCCTCTCCGCTCTGCTCTGCTGCGTGTGTGCGGAGGGGGAGTGGAGCAGGGGTGGGGTTTCTGCCCCCCTCGTCTCTCCCGTTTTTTTTTTCCCACCCGGTGACGTGAGCAGTGCCTGGAACAATCAGGCTGGCTCCGACGCGTGTGCCTGAAGATGCTGGGGAGAGCTGCCTAGTGCATTTTAAGCAAACACCGATTGCTTGAGCCTCGGCTCTCCGGACCTTCCCCGGTCCCTTTGCAGGGGGTTCGGAAGCGCCACTGGCTTTCTTCTGCCCCCATCCCGTACCCATCACTCCTGGAAATGATCGGAGTTAACAGTGTTCAGAGCACCAGCAAAGTCCGGGTGAGAGCCACAGGTTCGGTGAAATACCCCCGAGAAGAATCGCTCTGGCGGCAGTCCCACCGGTCCAAGTCCATGAAAATCTCCAACTCTTCGGAGTTTTCTACTAAAGAAAGCAAGGTAAATAAATAAACAAATGCGTGTCCACGGCGTTCCTCTTTGCTAAGAGGAGAGATGGTGATGTGGAAAAGGTTACGCTCTTGAGGAGTGAAAGGCTTGGGGCAATCTGCAGCAATTGCAGAATTGCTGCGAGGTGAGGGAAGGTCGGTAGGAGCGAGGAGAGGCTGAAGGGGAAAAGGGTCCGGTGTGTGGTAGCGATCAGGTTTGAGAGGAATGTCCTGTCGCTGAGCTTGGTACAATAGTAAACAGTGAAAACTTGCTAGAGAGGTTGCTAATTGGAGCTGTGCTCCCAGAGAAGCTGAGCTGGCAAACTGTGTCCTTGGAATGCTTCATTTAATGGGATTCTTTTTTCCTAAATAGATAAAATATTTTTTGCTTTGTTTCTGCAGCTCTGTGTTTTAGTCCATGTGGGTGTTAGATAAAAATACCGTCTCACTTGCATGCGTGACTAAATGTTGCCATCAAATATTTATTAGGAAAGCATCACTTGTGCGTTCGTAGGAATACATTATTGTTTGTTTAACTGCGGTTAGCACAGGCTGCACCCGCTCCTACAGCGGCTGCGTTTAGCGTCTTAGAGCCGAGCCCGGCACAGTTGGTGAGTTCCTACACCAGCAAGCTCCTACTTCTTGCAGGAAAGCTGCTTACCTCCTTCCGTCACTCTCAGTCAGTGAGTGAGAAATGCCAGAACCTCCAGCAAGAGATTTAATACGTATCTCCCTCCCAGAGGTGCTCTGTGTCTCGTAGGATCAGGTGAAATTTACACAGTGACCGAATATTCCTCTAATTTCACTCGTGCTGCAAATTGATTCTGCCTTGGGGTTTGGAGATGCAACTGTTTGCTGAAGTGTTTTGATGAGGCTGAGATATTTTGAAGCAATACCCAGAGGCATCTAAGCATGCTGGTGTGCATGCCAACAAAAACTGCAGGCACACACAACCTCTGCTCTAAATCCTGTATCTATCTACCCCAAAAGAAACCTCCTCTGCTATGGTGGAAATATCTCCGTACTGCACAGTAGTTCTCGGCAGATCCTCCCCTGCCAGTTTACAGGTTGCAGGGTGTTTCAGAGACTTAGCTGCAGAGCCCTAGGCGTGGAGAAATGCAAATAGAAATAAGTGAAATACTCTGTTCAGTGCAGCACATGGACCTTCATTTTGGGGGCCTGTTTTCAGCACTGCGAAGAAGGAGTGTTTTGCCAGGGTTGTGTCAGGAAGTCCATGGCCACGATGCTGGACCTGCAGCATCGGAAGCTCTGGCAGATGACAGAGTACAGGCTGGAGCTATCAGGTATTCTGGGACCTTGCTCTTGCAAAAGCACTTTCACCTCAGGCATGGAAATGGCTTCACTGCCTTCTTCAGGAGGATTTCTGCGTGTAGAACAGGTCTCCACAAGCTGGCGGGGACGCAGGCTCTTTGACCTTGGGTCGCTTGGTCTCGGCGTGTGTCACCGCGCTCAGCCTTGTGCCTGTGGTATTTGTGTGCAGCGTCTTAAGGACAGGGCCATTCTCTCACTGGCGATGCACGGTGTCTGATGCAGGGCCCTTGATGCTGCTGGAAAATGTGCTTGATCCTGTGTAGACTGGCATTCCAGCTGCGCAGAGTTCTGCCTCCTGAGTGCCCTGCTGTATAGGCTGTGGTGGAGGGGTTCGTCTGTTCAGTGTTGTTTCTTTCTCCAGCCTAGTTCAGTAAGTTAGAAAGCATACTGCAGCTTCATCACTGCTTGCAGTGCTTTTTCCTTATCTCACAACAAGCCGTTTTGTGTCTGTGGAGGACTGAGGAGCTGTAAAAGGTGCCTCGTGGAGGGCTGAGAAGATTCCTGCGTCTCCACAAGGGACACCCACCTGCCCAGCAGATGAGACGACAAACCCATATGGATGATTCCTCTTGCTCGCTTCCCGCTTTGGTCCCCAGTGCAGCCTCTTAGGTTTCTTGTAGATGAGACTTAGAGGGTGGCTGATATTTCTGGCTCTGCATCTGATCGGCCATGTGATTTTGGGCAACTCTGTTGTCACCTCTTTGTATCTGTTCCCCTCCGTGTTCTGCCCTAAGAATCTCACTGATTTAGAGATCTGGTTAGCATTTGAGCTGTGATTCTTCCATAGTCTGTGCAGGTGGAAGAGGCCCAGAAGCTACTGCAGATATATAGGATTGCAAAGGAGGTCTTTCCATGAGTGCAGCCAGGGGGTGTGTGCATGTGCATCGCTTCTCACAAGATGTCTCCAGTTCTAGGCTGGGCTTTCTAGACGAGCTGTCATGGAGATCCGCTCTCTCTCAGAGGAGGCTAGAGTGGCTGATTTGTCCTTTCTCATAATGCCAAAGCTGTGCTTCCCACTTTGGGTCTGCCTTCCCTTGTATTTTATCTTCCTCACATAGGGAAATTATAACACTGGGTGCCTGGTCTGTGTCCGCTGCAGCTGACATGTGGCAGGAGATGAATCTAACTCATTTGTGCCGCCAATGCCGACCCCGGGGTTCCCTGCCCTTGTGTGTGACTCAGCCTATTTCGCTCAGGTGGAGAATACCAGGCACGCTTGTGCAGGAACCAGTACGAACAAGGCGTGAGGAGCCGAGGTGTCTGCCCATTGCCCGTGGCGAAGAAGATAGGTAGCCCAAGGCATCTGCTTTAAAAACACACATATCTGCATGGACAGAGGGGCCCTTTGCTAGCACACCCGGGGTGCGTGGTCTGAGGTCTGAGGCCAGCAGGGGAACCCGTGGAGGGGATGCAGAGGACTGGCGATGGGTTACGTTGTGCTAGAGGGACGGCTCAAAACCAGGTTACACGCGAGGTGACCTGGAGGGTCTCCGGTGTGATCCAGCTCGCTCCGCCGTCTCTTCCCGAATGGACACTGATAGTTTTCCTGCAGGGTTGCAAAGTGCCCTTGCCCATGTCGTTTTCAAGTGCACGAGGCCAGTAAAATCATCCCTGCAATAGGCTGTGCAGGTGCTCCAGTGTCAGGAAACGCTTCTCTAGCCTTTCCTCTCTTCACATATAATAACTCAGTGTGCTCCCTTTTCCAATAATGTTGATTAAGCGCTCCAGCAAGCACTGAACGAATCTGTTCTCTGTAGCCCTATGTATCAAGATTACAAAGGAAGGGTTTCTTGTGTGGCGTTAATTTTTTGGCTCTCAAGAGCCCCAGCTAACCTTCTTTTTTTCTGTTTTGTGATGGTGATGCATCTGGCACGATCTTTCATTCCTTCTTCTTTAATTTTTTCTTTCCTCTCCATCCAAACCAGATTTCTAACAGAGGAGTTTCTCTTGGAAACGCTCTCCTCGCGTCGGTGACGCACTCGAAATTCCCTGAGTGAGGCGATCTCCCTTCCTTCTCCCTGAAACATTCCTATCATCAACCCTATCTCCACCCACACCAAAACAACATTCATCGGCTCCATATGCTGCTCGGCAGCTATGTGCGGATTTATGAATAATGTATGCTGGCTCGTTAGGAGGACGCTTGTTGTACACACCAGTGGAGCTGCAGATGGAGAGCCCTGCCAGCAGACGTGCCGCACCGCGGACGAACCCGTGGGCTTCGTGGGTACTGCTCTGGTGCCTCTGATGCACCCTTTGCAGAAGGGGAAATGTGGTAGAAGTGATCTGGGCTGGCCTCGAGGTTGGCGTGGTGCTGCAGGTCCTTGCAGGGGCTCTCCAGGTGTTGCAGGTGCACCCAGGGAAAGGAGAAAAACCCTCAAGAGCTGAATATTTGGTGGAGGGAAGATGGCAAAGTAATGCAGATGCGTGTGCAAGCAAGAGGTGTTGGGAGAGAGTCGACGTGCTGGAGGCAGCAGCCCCAGCATCAGGCTAGGAGCAGGCAGAGTGACGTGTTGCGCTCCGTGCAGAGCGTCACGGGAGGTGCTGGCACAGAGAGACGCTGCTCCAAAGCTGATAAGCTCAGTAACCCGCCCGGACCACATGCATGCAGCAAGGATGTCTCCTATGTGCTGCCTCCATAGCCTGCTCTTTTTGCAGTTTTTCTTCTTTCGTACCCCCCTTGCCCAACGAATGGCATGTGTCGGGAGCTGGCCTGGTGCGTGCCCCGCAGGCAGAGCGGATGGGCCAGTGCCACGTGGGGAGCAGCGCCGTGCGTCCCTCTGAGAGGGGAAGCAGCTGCGCAGCTTCCACCTGCAGCCATGGGGTGGGAAGGAGGCGGTGTGGAGACCATTGTAAGGGCTGCAGGATCGCTGCTGTGTCCGCTGGCATGGGACAGCCGCCATCCACGAGCTGCCTGCATGGAGGGGTTGGGCAAGAAGTGTCCTCGGACACCTCCTCCTTGGCCAGTGGCTGCAGTGGAGGCTGGCATCCAGGTCAGGAGCATCCCGCCTTGTGCTGTGCGGGACCTGTCGCTGGGACTGTGCTCTTGTAGGGATGAGGCTGTGGGTCTGCCAGCAATAAGTCCCAAGATTCTGGATTCTTCTCCCTTGTGCACAGGCCCACAAGAAGCACATTGCTCTGTGGTTTTTTGTCTCATGGCAGGCTTTGAGGTGAGCCGTGGTGTGCAAGTGTGACCATAAGCCACTTGTTCTAGGCAGTCACTAGTCCCTTTCTGGGACCTCGTGCACCTCCTTTTGAAGGAACATCTTGCACAGTGCCCCCAGGAGCTCTGCAGCTCTCTGAGGCCCCTAGCTTTCTTAATACTTGCATAGATGACTCTTGATACTGAATAATTACTGATCTTCTTTTCTATATTCACATCTGGTTGTGCCTTTCCTTTCTTTTTTTGCTGCTTGTGCATTCAGAGGCTGACTCACGGCGTAGTCAGCAGTCTGCAGGTGCTGAGAGCAACCTGTTTAAATGGCTCCAGTTGTTCCCACATGAGGGAAGATTTTGAGGGAAGTCAGGATGGCCAGGGACTTTTTCCTCTTATATTTTGGTGATACATTCCGGAGTTTCATTGTATGGGGGCATAGTGCATTCAAACACAACATAGACAGCTTTGCTAGTAAAGTGGAGTTTTCAGAAGCACTTTCTGTAGTTTTGCTTCTTTTTTTTTTATCCCCAGTTGGAATAAAATTACCAACTGGTGAAAGCCTGTGGAAATCTCCATTTTTAAAAGGTGACCTGCCTTCTTACCAAAGATAAAATTCATCTGCAGTTACAGATCGGGCATAGAATTCGGCAGTCAGCAACTTCTTATAGAGTTTCTTCAATTAAGGTATCTTCCAATAAAGCTTCCTGAAGAATAACTAAACACAAACAAATTTTACTTTGATTTTTAAGAGTGCAGGCTGCTCAGGGTCAAAGCAAAGCATGAGAAAGCAGCAGTGTAATTAAAATAAGGATTTTTTTTAGGAAGAGGTCTGCTTTCCAGGTTCGTACAGCAGTCAATTTCTTTTATTCCGTCTTCAGAGTTGCCCTTTGCTCTGAGGGAAGCTTGGAGCAGTGCTGGGCCTCAGGGTAGGACCACTGAGAGATTGCAGCCCTTGGGAGCAGGAGAACAGCAGGGAGCAAGCAGGTTTTGTCATTTCCTGCTGTGGTTCAGCTCCCTGCCAGCTGGTCTGGGTGGCACTAAATTTGCCAAGCACTTTCTTAGGTGAATAGGTAAGAAGTTGTGATTTTTTTTTTTTCCTCCTTGGTAAAACTGCAAATATGCTTCAGATCAGAACCATGGAGTTTTTGTTCTCTCCCCAGAGAGAAAACACAAGTAAATAAAACCCATCCTTGCAAACAGCAAAGTGCTGGTAAAAGTCACATCTCCACCATAGTCTTTGATGGGCTTCGTTCCAATTTAGTGAAGCTGTTCAGTGCCTTTCTTCGAGTTTGTTTGATTTAATCATGCTCTGGAGAGATGCTTTTTGGAGAAAGATGCTGCCTGAATTAGCGCCTTGGGAAGAAGCCATGAAGCGATAGAGCAGGAGCTGGCGTGTACATCTGTGCCTCCAGTTCCGAAGCACTTGCGCCTTCCCCTTGCTTGATGGCTGCTCGCAGTGAGTGTGGTCCGTGCTGGAGCTGCTGGCGAGTTACTCCGTGCTGCGGATCGCGGCAGCTCTGGAGCCGGGTGTGCGCGGCACTCCGTGGGGGACACCGTGTCCCTCGTCAGACGTGCGGGGCTGGTATCTGCTCCTTCGCGAAGGAGGGCTGCGGAGTCTGGCTTATTAAGGGAAATCGCGAAGGGGACGAACACATGTCACTTTCCACGAGGCAAAAAGCCTGGGGCATGTGGTTGTTCCCTCACCAATCTGGAGCTCTGCTTTTGTGTCTCCCACACCAGGAATAGGCATCTTTCCGCTGCAGCAATCCTTAGAGATTTCCCTAGCAGCAAAGCCCGTTCCCCATTCATTTTCAGAAATCTGTACCCAGTCTTGCAGGCATATGGGCTAGATAACAGCAAAAGGCACCTCTGCTCCTCAGGGCAGGCTCTTGTGAAGTTCTGAAAGCCCATCCAGTCAGCAGCCAAAGAGAAACACAACCACACGTAGGGCACTCTGCCTTATTTTTGGAAATAGTCTTCTGGCTCAAGATGCAACATGATATTTTAATAACAATGTGAAAAAATATGCCTGAGTGAAAGAATTAAGAGGAAAATTTTGACCAAATCGTTAGTAACACAATGCCTTGTAATGGAAAATATTGTTCAACCTGAGGGAATCGACATCAGCCTGATCTTGTGAGGAGGGATGGAGGTGGGTCTGATTCTGCAGAATTGCTGGGTGCACGGTAGGAACGGCGTTACCCCTTTGGCTTGCATTCCTCCTAAAGGCTTTTCTTAAACTCTCTTGTTAGCTCTCATCTTAAAATTAGGAAAATTGTGTATGGATTGCCAGCAATGCCCTTTCCTTCACCTTGGCCTGACTGTTTGCCTTTGGATCTGACTTCCTTGTACAAATTTAGAGATCACAGAGTAAACAGAAATAGACTATGAGCACTTCAGAGTTGGAAATGTTTCCTCATATTGCTGTACACGGCCCAGCAAAGCTCTGTTAGCAGTGGGGACCTCTCCGTGCTAGCTCCATGTCAATAGGATGTGGGTCAATTCCTCCTGGTGGTCTTACCCGTTCTGTTGCTTCGAGGGGTCTAGGTTCATGGTGAGCAGTAGCTAAAAGTTCATCAGGGTGAGGCAAGTTGTGTCAATGTTTTTGACATGAGTGTGTGTGGTTCAACCAAGAGCCAAATTTTCACAGAGCTGAATACTAGGAACCTTCAAAGCAACCATGTGTGGTTGGAAAAGGAGCCTACGGAGCACGGGATAAACAGTGCATATGCTTACGGGATTCCCATGGCAAGTTTAGTGACATACAAGCCCAGCTTAGATTCCTTAACTCTTCCTATTTTTATTTTGGGTCAGAGTTAAGGCTATTTAAATGCTGGTGTTTCTGTTGAGCATGCCATAGCCATTATAGTATATGATTTGCAGACTTGCTCATACTTGATGTGCTGCTTTTTGGTAATCATGTGCATCAACAGTTCCACACATTAACATATTTTGAGGCTGTGTAGGAGTTAAGTGCTGGAGGGAGTAAATCGAGCCATGTATATAAGGTAAATTACAAATGTGGACTTTTAAGTGCTAGAATCAGGGACATTCCATACCAACATACTTCACTTGACTCGAGTGGCCTAGTTGAAGACCCCATTAGCTTGTAGTAATATTGCAGGCTTTTATCCATTCTGTATATCAGCTACAGGAGGGCTGAGATCAGACATACTTATCCAAATGATTTACCTGCTCTCACTCAAAAAAAATCCATCGCAAGTGTGTGATATCTACAGAACTGGACCCTTTCACTGCAGTAGAATTGAGACCTTTGATGCTAAACCAACTAGCTCCTGTCTTTTGATTTGAAAGTGTACCTGTGTTAGTCCAAGACTTTAATCATCAAAACCACAAGCTTCTTACAGTCCGTTTCTGTTTTACACTTAGAAATGGAATGTATCTGTGTCTGGCTGTGTAACTGGGGGAGGTTTGCAGGTGCCTTTGAAGCTCAGGGGCTTTGGTCAGCCATCCTGACACAGTTTTGTAGGTGAAATCTTGGTCCTGTTAGAGTCAATAGCAAAATGTCACTGGCTTTAACAGAGATGAAGTTTGATCTTAAATTGCATAGTCACGTGGGGCTTTTTATTGCAGGTTCCTGTGTTTTGCAAACTTATTGGCTTACTTTAAAAACGAAGTCTGCTCCAGAAAATAACTGCTATCTGAAACCCTACATTCTAATACATATTTCCTTAGATGATATTTCTGCCTCAGGCTCAAGACTTTTGTGTTGTCATAAGCAGATATGGTACTTCCTTGATCAGAGAAAACTTGCTTGCTAGTGTTAGCTGGGTAATTTTCATTAGCATGTTAATGTATCTGTAACAGGAGTAAAGTAATAATCCCATCTCCTTTCTTTCCTTTTGCAGGCCCTCTACAATTCAATCAAGAATGAGAAGCTTGAATGGGCAGTGTAAGTATACTGCATAGAACTTAGGAGTTTAAAAATAGTACTTGTGTAGTAATTTGTTTATGCCTTCTATGTCGCTGTCTGTGTGGACTCCAAAGCGTGCAGAAGGTGGCCAGTGGATGTAATGAGTTTTCTTTTTGCTAATGAATGACCTGGCAATACTGCCTCATCTGTTTCCCTAGCAAGGGAAGTTGGTAATGATAGGAGCCAAATGTATTTGTAAGGAAAGAGGACATTTCATTTAGTAGGAAACTTCAGCCTGAACAGAGAGAAATTAAATCCTCTTTTGTTCTGTGGCTGCATAAATAAAACAGACGTTGACTTCTCCCTTCATCGTGCAGTCCATTGTGTCAGAACCACTGAATAGAAACACAAGTCTTGGATTGAGTTTCCTGCTGTTGGTTTATTGTCCTGTATTGTCTCCTGATTAACTATGGATAACTTGACAACAACCTAATATGAAAGATGATAGATTGGGCATAGTCTGATCTCCCCCCACCATTACCTGCTTTCAGCAGGCTGACACTTGTCAAGTGCTGAAACACTGACTACAAGGAAGAGCTTTAGTTTCCTATCATGTTAAATTGACATTTCTATGTGCTTAGGTTTTATGTGCTTAGGTTTTATGTGACCTAGGTCTGCCAGCAGAGAGGAGAAGGGTTTCCCCTAGATTTTGCCTATTGCAAATCAGTGGATTTTGGTACAAGAGAGAATAATGATGTCTTACAACTATTTTGGTTGTGTAAGGTGTTTGCTGTGTGTATTCACACACCTGAACCCTCATCTTCTGGAGAACAGCATTAATTATGTTTGGGGTGCAGACTTCTGCGTGTTTCATGCTATCCACTGCCATAGGTCTTCCTGTTCCTGCGACTCCTGAACTTCCTTTTTAGAAATTCTGTGTCTTCAGCTGAATTTCTTAACAGGGCAGGTAACCCTTCTGATAAGGGCTGCTGGTCCCTATTGGCCCATCCCTATTGGGATGTGTAAAGAGTGTTAAATAATGCCAGAGCAATGAGAAAGGCGGGCTGGTAGTGGAGAAATATCATCTTCAATTACATGGAAGAGGGTAGGAGACAAGTTCTCCCAAAGTGCATCTTGGCCGTGGAATATGTTGTGTGAATCTTACACGTTTCAACACCACAGCTGTTTGTAAGCTTAGCTGCTTTATAGCCAGCAGAATCTGTTATGTGACCTTCCTGATGTCACAGGCTTCCTGCAGCTCTTGGCAAGAAAGCATGCTGTGTCTAATCCACTTGGGCAGCCTCCAGGTGGGAACGGGCTCGCTCCTGGCTTTGCTTCTGTGAGTTTCAGTCAAGGTGATTTATGAGATAGCTTACTGCTGTACAGATAATAGCTGCTTTGGCACACACACAGTCCAATCCATATCCCTTGCTAATTACTTGTTTGGGAAGAAAAAAACAAAAGCAGTCTGGAGGTAAGATGGTAGAAATAAGAGTCCACTCTAAATATGGGAGCATAAGTGTAAAGCCAAGTCTCTGTAGAATGGTCCAAATGACCGTTTTTCCCTTCAAATCTGAAACTCAAAAATGACAGCTGCAACCTGTGTGAAGATCACTGCCCATGCTGAGGAACAAAGCTCATTCCTGACGTAATTGAAGTGGTGTTGCTTTTAGGCAAGGAATGCTGGCAGAAGGAGGTGGGGGGACAAATATCTGTCTCTTTCCTCACCTTTGCAGAGCCACATGGCAGGTGTGGGAGAGTCATGGCAAACAACCTTGAGACTCCTCAGGCTGGAAGGAGAAAGCAAATGATTGTCATGATTGGCAGAGAAGGTGGATGAGGAAGGGATGTGATCGGTTCTGCCATCATGGGACTGAGGAAGATGCTTTCCAAGAGCTTTCCAATGAGTCTTCCTTTGCTTCCTCCGATGGAAGTGGCAGGGGAAGAAATGGGAGGTAAAGCAAGGCTGGAAAGGGCCTTGCAAAGTGTAGCATAAACTCCCTCATGATGATGGTGTCGTGATGAGATGCAAGCCCTCCAGCCCAAATATTGCTGAGAATCTTAAACTTTTTTTTCTGTGCCTTGCAACAGTTGAAGAACTTCTTCAGAAATGCATTATTTGGTGGATTAATGTCTGTCAATAAGTCCTTAGGCAGGACTTATGACAGTGATGAATGAGATGGAGAAGTCTGCTATATGATGTGTCTCCTACTCATTATAAGTGACGTGTCATTCCCCTAAAAGGCCTGCTGTCCATTTCTAGTAGAATTACAGTCTGGTCCTGAGTCCGCTGAAAAGAGAAGCAACCATTGATTCCAACTTTAGATCTGCATTCAAAAGAAGTGCCACCTTAATCAGCACATGTGCTTCCAATATATTTCCAGAGGCATTTAGTGGGAGGAATATTAATTTATCCTTTATGAACATGGAAATGTGAGTGCAGCTCTGGAAGAGAAAAACGGCATTACAGTTCTTCTGCAGTAGTTCCACATCCAAGTTCTACCAGATAATATTGTCAAATGGTTACGTCTTGCTCTTTGACCCCAAAATCACCCATCAGATTAAATGAATTCAGGAGCTTTGCAAAAGTGAACTGTGAGAAGAGGTTAACAGAATTGGGGTTTTTTTAGTCAGAAAACACTGATTAGGGGGACCTGAGTGTACTTTTTCAATATGTAAAAGGAGGCAGAGAAGATGGGGAAGAAATGTTCTCCATTCCATAATGGAGATTTCAGCCAAGCATTGTAAAGAACTTTCTGACAATAAAGCTTTCAAATCAGAGAATAAGTTTGCCTTGACCGGCAATGGAATTGCTTTCAGTGAAGGTTTTTTTGAACAAATTTCTAGGGTGAGTTATAGACAAAATAGATTATTTGACCTCTTAAGATTCAGTCCCCTGAATACTGTGGTCTCTATTTTGCAGGGAGTTCTTGTCCTTTTGCCATCATTGTCACTTTAAGGTGAAGAAGAAAGTTGAGGTTGATTTCAGGGACGGCAGGGTTAAGTATGTTTTGTTTCTGCGATGTCTACAAGGAAATACTGTGGAGAATATTGTTATTCTCTGTTGTCTGTAATTTTATATCTACTTCCCTTTTCAAGTGATGAGAATACAAAATATCATCATCTTAAAATAGGCCAAATGGTGATCTGGTATTAATGTTTGAAGCCCTGAAGTACAGCTTGCAAGACTGCAGAAAACACATGGCTGCTTTTGAATCATGAGCCTTGTGAAAGCTTTCACAGAAAAAGGGACCTACCAAACTGGATCTTTTGTGTTTCCTGTGGCAAGTTGTTTTGCTGAGACTTGGGTGGTTATAATGACCTCTGTGCTGAAACCCCTTTTTTGTAGGTCATATCCAAAGATCTCTCCCCGTGATAATTACATGTTGCATCTCCAGTTCCAGGAACTTAAGTTTGCAACTTAAGAATTAGTTTTACAATGGTCATCTGGTAATTATCTGGCTCTCTATCTTCTTTTCTTCTTTTGAGAAAGTTGTCACAGAGAACTTCTCCATTTGTTCCTGATACAAATATTAGCAGTTCACAGATTTCTATGGTTATATGTCACAATTTTGATTTTTAAACTCAATCTTTTTCCATGCAATTTGAGTTTCTATTTGAACAAATGCAGAAAAGAAGCAATTTTTTAAAAGTGAAAGGATTGACCCTGTCTCTCCAGCTTAGTAAATCTGAAGTTTTCCAAGATGGAGCCTCAGGTCAGGTCTTAGAGCATTAGAGAGACATTTTTGTTACGGAGTTTTTCTTGAAGAAGAACAAATCTTCCCCAAAGACACAAGGATGATGCTGTCAGCTGTGCCAAATGGAGAGCCTGGGCATGAAGCCTGCCCTGACGAGAGCTTGAGCATTGGCTGTGTGGCAGTGAATCGATGGCACTGAATAATCCTGCACAGATAGAGTCACTGCCTGTCACCCAGCATCACTGGTGCCCATCGCCCTAGGAATATTAGTAGCTATGGATAATCTGTCAGACCCGTCTGAGGAAGTGGGAGTAGTTTTAAGTCCCACAGCCAAGGATTTCAGAAAGGATCCCTATCAGAAGAAGATCCGTATCAGAAGGGATCCCTATCAGAGTCAGCTGAGTTTTCTGTGGCTCTTCTTTCCTGCAGCCATGTTCTGAAGAAGGTGGGGAGTAAGTGTGAATTGATTAATCTCTGAGAATGCTTAAAGGAGAGTTTACCGAGTTTTAGGCTGCTCTTATAATGGCTTGTGTTCTGGACTGTCCCCCAAGAGCACATCTCTTTTAACTAGTTCTTTACTTTTCTTGCTAGCTAGTCTGTGTAAGGATCATTGCTTTGATTGATCCCCAGGAGGCTCCCCAGGAGACTCCTTTCCTGGCCAGTCCTATTCCGCCAGCTGTGAAGGGCAGACAAGTACACGTAAAGACAATTACCTGAGCTGTTCTGCTGCTTTGAGCCTAATGGCAGTCTTCCTGCTTTCTTCTTATTCCTGACCTATGAAGCAAAATGGAGCACAAGAAGAGTCCTGGAGCCCTTGGCTTTGTTTTCTCTATGAATCAAGATCAAGGTGGCACCTGGTAATGACCCCTTGGGCACACCGCTAGCTACAGACCTCCAGCGAGACTTGGCACCACTGATCACAGCACTTGGAAACACACTCAGCTAGTTTTCACTCCACCTTGCTGTCCGCTCATCTGAGCCACGCTTCCAGAGCTTGTCTATGAGGATGTGTGAGAAACGTTGTCAAATACCTTGCTGGAGTCAAGGGAGACAACATCCACTGCTCTCCCCTTATCTGTGTAGCCAGTGATTCTACCACAGAAGGCTCTCAGGTTGGTTAAGTAGGATATTCCCTTGGGGATCCATGCTGACTACTCCTGGTCACCTTCTTGTCCTCCACATGCTCAGAGACAACATCCAGGATGACCCATCACCTTTCCAGGGATGGAGTTGAGGCTGACTGGCCTGTAGTTCCCGATATCCTCCTCCTTGCCCTTTGTGAAGACTGGCATGATAATTGGCTTCTTCCCAGGCACCTTCCCTGTTCTCCATGGCTTTCAGAGATGATGGAGAGTATCTTAGCAGTAACATCTGCCAGCTCTCACAGCACTCTTGGATGCATCCCATCAGGGCCCATGGATTTGTGGGCGTCAGCTGTACCTAAATGATCTCTCACCTGTCTTCCTCAACCAAGGACTAGTGAAAATATTTGCTATATTCCTCCAGAGAACTGGTCAGTACAAGATAATGTGCTCCATGGCTCCCAAGGAGATAGCTCATTTGAAAAGATGCCAAGCCTTTTGCTTCATTAGGTCTTTGCTGACAAGGGGAAACCTGCTGTGGCCTTGGCTGAGATCCCAGAATTCACAAGACTCTTCTAAATTACACATCAGTCTGAGTACTTGTGCCTTGTGAGAGATTTTAGTCTGGATTAAGCACCGTCAGTTACAAACAGAATTACGGAGAGGAGGTTTGCTCCTAGAATGGGCACTTATTTAAACATGCGTCACAGAGTGATTCAGATTTCACCTGTGCTTGCTACTGGCAAATGGGAGAAGCAGACATAGGAAAAGAGGGAGGAAGTCAAAATGTGTTGGGAATTCTGGTACTTTTTAGCTGGTGGAGGACTTCAAGCAATGTATGCGCAAGGTAATCCTTACTGCTTTGAGCAGCAAAAAAAATATTGCAGATAATCCCCATTCAGGAGCGGGAAGACACATGTCGATAGGCTGAAGGATGCAAAGACTGGTCTTCTTTGCAGGAATCAGGCTTCAGATAAAAGATTTGTTCCTCTTCATCGTGAGACCTTGCCAATATCCCCATGGTGGTATGGTACTCTGCCAGACCAAAAGGAACTATCACTTCATCTCTACAAACAAATAAAATCTCTGTTACTTTTCCTTAGTTCTGAGGTCAAATGTCCATTTTTAGCATTCCATATCCCTACTGCTGAAAAATCTTGCTCTCTGAGAGAAGGATGGTGCCTCTAAACTGCATTTGGTTTCGTTTTCTTCCTGTCACAGCAGTCTATTACCATCGTGCCCCCTCCATGCCCTGCCAGACCTTTTCAGCAAACACAGGGGTATTCCAAACTGCCTACCTGCCTGTGAAGATGTTACTTTGGGTGGGCATTCACATAAGTGGACATCTTCCCCAACCTCCCAGATTCACACTCGTTTCCTTGGGAGGTAACTTCTTGGATCTGAAAGGAGATGGGACACCTGTGCATGCAGCAATAACCATGCCTTCAAGATGCACCATCTGGCCAGATATCCTCTGATTACTGCTGTCCTGCTCTTGTGACAGACAGCCTTCCCAAGGGTGCTTATTTTTCCGTCTACTTTCTGCTTTTTGCCTTTGGCTGTGGCAAGCAGGAAGGTGTTCATTAGACAGGCGGTGCTTGTGACTTGCTGAAAGGGCTTGTGTTGTTGTCCCCAAGAGCTGCGCTGAATACACTGCACTAATAAGTAACATTTTGGGCAACATTTTGTTTCTAAAATACAGATAACATAATTCACCAGCTGCAGTTTTTATTTCTAAATTACTACTTTTGTGCCAGTCTGTGGAGGAAAATAAAGAAAAGGAGGTAGAGTCTGTGTTTCTTATACTAAGTTAAGGAGAAAGCTGCAGTGATCTGTGGTAATCTAATTCTTTTCATCTACATGAGAACTCAAGAAGAAATTGGAGATTTTTCAGAAAAGCCTAGCAGGAAAGTAGTCCCTATTATGGTACTTATTTAACTGGATGTAAAAATATTTGAAACTGCAGGACACAGCACTCAGTCAAGCCTGCCTTTCTGCCATGTAAAAGACAAACTAGGACTTTTTTGAAAAATCATATCCCATGACCTGTGATGGTGAAGGAGGTGAACAGAAGCGTTGCTATAACCTGTTTTTATTCCTTTCTAAATGGGCTCAACTTTAAAACAAATTTAAACGTGCTGTAGCAAGTAGTGTGTAAGAATTACTAAAATGTAACCTTACTGAACAGTTCCTCATTTGTTTTACTTTGCATGTTTTTATTACTTCTTTAGGGATGAAGAAGAGAAAAAGAAGTCTCACTCAGATGGTACTGACGACAAGGATAACGGGAGCCAGACAAAAGCTGTTGGTCGCATAGGCAACTCTAATAATCCGTTCTTAGACATCCCTCATGACCCCAACGCTGCTGTGTATAAAACAGGATTCCTGGCTCGGAAAATCCATGCAGATATGGATGGAAAGAAAAGTGAGTATCTTTAACTCTGAAAACCTCATTTCTTTGTCACTTCTGTGCTGTGCCCCACATGGTGAGGCTGTGTACTTCTCAAGGCAGGTAGTACTGTTTTGTTAGGGGAGATGGCAGCAATTACAAACAATACAGCAGTGGGATTATCACACTGTTGCTGTCATGGTTTGCTGAGTGCTCAGTCCCACTTGCAGCAGCTGAAATGCATTTTTATAGTGAGTAACTTGCTATAGGAAAGTAATGTGAATCTTCTCTGCGAAAAGAAAATGAAGTTCGTTGTTTACAGAAGTGAAAACATTTCCAAGTGAATTACAGTAGCTGTTCTGTAGTAGTCAGGTAATTTGTCTTTTCCTTATGTGACACTGGATCAAAACCAAAACTGTTTCTCATCTCCCTTCCCCTTTGCTTCTTGTCTTCGAAGAAAGGGTGTTCCTTACGTTGACTTGGAAAATCCTATAACTGTTTCCTTCCCTCCTTTCCCAACATTGGAGTCCATGTACTAGGGAATTTCAACAGCTTTTCATAACAGGCAGAATTACACAGAATTACTCCCTGCCCTTTCTTTGTAGTAAACCTGTCTCATTTGCTTTAATTATCCTCTTTTCTTCTTGTCCTGCTTCTGTTGTGGTACCCTAGTTACAAAGGCCTTTGATAGAGTTTACCCCTGTGTGTTTTGTTGTTCGGGTATTTTCATTTGTTTGTTTTCTGTTATGTTCTTAGAAACAGCATAGACTACTTGGAGCATCTGTTTTTTTTCCCCGATCATTGTTAATCATTCATAATCAGTAATCATTCATATTACAGTCGCTGGGCTGAATCCAAAAGGCAAAATCTGACTTTGTAATGGATTTTGAGTAAATGCAACTCCTTTCAGCTGGACTAAGCTTTTCAGAGTTTGCATGTTCTGCGAGTATATTTTAGAAGGCTGATGCTTTCAAGCTGGAATCTGAAACCAAATTCTTTCTGATGACTGGATGCTCTGAATAGTTTCTCCTTTATTAAACTTGGTTTATTTAGTCCTAGTAAAGGTATGTGGTTGCCTTTGTTAACTTGTTTCTTCAATCACAAATGAGCAGTCACTCCTTAAGTAGCCCCCTTGGCCCTTCTGGGATAATCATTTTATGTACAAGGTAACTAGGGCTCTGCTTTCAGAAGCTCCAGTGTATGTTAGAGGCCTGATCTCATTGTCATGCTGCACATCAAAAATTTACATTCTAGCTTTCAAGCTCCAAATAAAATGAAGCTAATTTTAAAAGACAGTGCTTTTCATATTTCACTTTCTAATGATGTTGCTGCAGGGCAGAGTTTAGCTCCTATAGGACTGCAAATGAGGTGATATGATTGCACCATGTAAATGTATTTTCCGAAAAAGGCTACTGAGAATTAAAACACTAGCCAGCCTGGAGGAGAAAAGCATAAGGGACAATGCCTGGAAGCCGGACCACACAAATGCTGGACCAAACAAATGCTAATTAGAAATAACTAACTAGAAATAACTGGGGTGGGGAGAGAGTAATTCACCTTTGAAGTGAGGAGCTAACCTGGTTCCTCTTCACAATCGCCTGGCGTCATGCATGAGGATGGAATGCCTTTGTGAGCGAGATCCTTTGGCCATGCTAAATCCACTTCCAGCTGGAGCCTTCAACCTGGGATCCCATTTACTTTTTGTTTCTTCTCGCTAGTTGTGAGCTGGAGGTATTTGCTCCGTTATGCCCCTCCAGCACCACCTCTGAGCTACTCTTCATTTTCCCGTCGGGCTTCGTTTTCCCTCTTCCTTTTTCTCCCCTCTCCATTGTCATCTGTGGGCCCTGAGGAGAGGGGCTCTGCAGCTGCAGGAGGGACGGGCACTTCTGTACAGCCTTTCACCCTGGGCAAAGCATGCTGTATCCGCACAGGGTTTTGTCCTGCTCACATCCCTGAGATCAGAGCCTGCTCCTGCTGCAGGAGCACTGACCGAGCGGGTCCCTCTGGCCCATTCCCTGTGTTGCTCTCGCTCCCTTCTGATCCGGTGCAGGGCTGTCACCCGTCTGCTTTCATGCTCCCCCTCGCAGCGGGCGTATGCCGAGTTGCATTGTCCTTTGAGAAGGAGGAGAATACAAAGGAGGTTTAGCACAGGGCTAATGTAGCTCTCCTGTTGCCTAGACAAAGTGTAAAAATGGATCTGCGTTAAGTGGGTTTTCATTTGTTTTCTTTGCAGCTCCCAGGGGGAAGCGAGGCTGGAAAACCTTTTATGCTGTGCTGAAGGGAACAGTCTTGTACTTACAGAAGGTAAGAGAAATCACTCTCTTTTGGAAACTAATTAAAGAGGGATAGAGCAGCAGGTATCCTCTACTCTCACAGCTCACTCCAGGTTTCTTTCCCACCGGTACCCAGCATAGCTGTCGTCACTGATGTTTACGCACTCCTTCAGGCATGAAACCCGGCAGCGATTCCCTCCCCGTTTCATGCTGTCAAGCTCAATCCTGTTGTCCCCGTCTCATGTGCACCCCATCCATTCCTGTTGCCGCTCACGACTCACAAAATTGCCAGCTTCACCAGCAAAGACAGCATCGTCTCTTTGTGTCTTGCACACATTTCTTTGGGCTGTTTTTAACACAGCAGCTCAGAAGCATGACTGCCCCTGCTGTGAGGCCATCCTCCTCTCTCCTCTTCTCACAGTGTGCTTTTCCACAGTGGCTGCAAGAGCAGCTGCAAAGGAGTTTAACAGCGACTTGGTCCTGCTAGGAATCTACAGCTTCTGCCCCAAAGACATTTGGAAAATACTTTATTCCCAAAGCAAGATGAAGCACTAGCGTGCCTAAAAAACTTTGTCCCCCACCATCAGCAAGTCTAGGAAAACATCAATTGTAATTTGTTAGGCTTTCCGTGCAAGTTTCTATCTATTATATCTATTATTTTAACTATTCTCTTGCAAAGTGAAATGCAGTATATGAGCAAGAACTGACAAAATCAAATAAATGGTAGTAGTGAAGTAGAGTGAAAAGTCTTTTTGCTTCCCCCTGACCCCACAGCAAGCGTAAGTAAATTATTCATGAGACTGCCCTGTTTTGTAGAACTCTACACCACTAAAAGCCTTTTTACGGGGTGCATTTTGAAACTATCAGGCAAAAAAAAACCCATCATACTGCTGTTTCCCCCTCCTCTGCTTTTTATTTTCTGAAGTTGTTTATTTCCCTGGAGCCAGCCTAGGTGCTCCAGAAAGGTCTTAGAGGATGGTCTGGATCAAGTTCTTAGTGTGTTACAAGGTGAGAGCTGCAGGGGCATCCCTGTTAGAGAGTGCTGAAATACTGGAACAGACAAAAGAACCTGCAAGAAGGAGGGGAAATTTGGGTCAAAAGGGGAATGTGGCACTGGAAAGACTAGAGTCAAGTCTGAATGCCCCCAAGCTGAGTCTTACTTCGGGTCTTCTCGTGGGCAGCAGTTACAAAATCCAGCAAGGTGGCCTTCATGGGGGGGTTGCCTGTGTTATTTCTTCAGTAAATTGGAGTCAGATATTTTGATTTCTAAAACAAGTTATGTCTAGTGTTCACCTGAAAAAGCAAGTGTTTCCTTAAGATGAATTAAAAAGGTTCCTTGTCCATAATGCATGAATTAATTTCTTAATAGATACTTTAGGAGTGGTTAATAAGCTTTCAAGAAGAAATGGAGAAGCTGTCTATTTTAGAATCTTAATTAAATACTGTTATGATTATCACAGAAATATTATATATAAACACTTTCTGTTCGACAAAATATACAGATGCTGATATAACGCAGAAACTTCCTACAGAAGGTTGTTCTTCCCACTCTCCCCCTTCATCCTTTGGAAAGCAAGAGAGTAATTTCACATCTGACTGCATCCTTGCATAACAAAATGCATTGCTGAGTTTCTGGTTCTTACTTGTTGGTAATTTGTGTGCTTTGGAGTTGTCACAGCACTTGAATTCCACAGTCGTTCTGCAAATGCTGCACTATCCTACTTGGTCCTGGAGCCACTTGTGGTCAAGGGGTACAAAAGAGGGCTGTTAGTTTTGATGTTGGATGAAGTAGATGGAGGGTCCTGGTGGGAAGGGACTTTTTCTCAGATTGAGGGGGCAGCTGCCACTGTGGGTGTCTCTGGCCCTTGCTCTCCCTCTGTGCCTCAAACTGTTGCAGTGAGATGTTCCTGGATCTGCCTCCAGCTCCAGAAGGTCCATCAAGGCTTCCCTTCAACTCTGACATGAGCTTTCTTCTGTAATGGAAATGGTATTGCAGCAGATGAGGTTGCCAGAATTTTAAAATGTATGGCTAGACCAAGTTTAGTTACAGTATAAGCTGCTGAAATGTGCTTTCTTCCTGCAGTATAGAGGGAGATGGAGAATCATCCTATTTTCAGAACATGCAGGAGTGTTTTAGAACAGCTTGGCTTTTTTGCAGGAATGGCCTTGGTCAAGGACAAGGGATTTCCTTGCTCCCGTTTGCCGTCTTTGTTTTGGCAGTGCTTAGGGCAAGGAGCAAATGTGTACACATCTATTCTCTTCTTTCTCTCATTATATATGTGTGTGTGGAGGAAGCAGCTGTAACGAAGGTTTTATCCACTAAGTGTGACTTAAGCGGAGAAGAGGTAAGTCTCAGGATGTGCTTAGAAATCTCAGAATCACATAGCATTGAGGTTGGAAGGCACCCTGGAGATTGTCTAGTCCAATGACCATGCTCAAGCACGTTACCTAGGACCATGCTTTGGAATATCTCCAAGGCTCCACAGCCTCCCAGGGCAGCCTCTTCCCCTGCTCTGCCACCCTCTCAGGGGCAAAGCGCTGCCTCATGTTCGCATGGCTGTTCCTGTGTTTCCGTTTTTGCCCCTCTCCTCCTGCCTGAGCAGCCCCAGCTCTGCAGCCTCTCCTCCTGTGTGGGTGCTCCAGTTCTCGGCCATCCTGACAGCCCTTGGCTGCCTTGGTTCCGCGCGTGCCCATCGTGTTCGTCCTGCAGAGCCCAGGGGTGGGCCCAGCGCTGCACGTGGGTCCCTGCAGCACCAGGCCCCAGGGGAGATCCCCGCTCTGCTCTTGCTCCCACCCGGGGGGCTCTCTGCCTTCCCAGCCTCAGGGGAGCGCTGCTGGCTCATGGGCACCCTGCTGCCTGCTCGCACACCCTGGTCCTCCCTCCTTTGCAGAGCTGTTCTCCAGCGCGTTGGCCCCACTCTGTGCTGCTTCATGGGGTTGTTTCGTACCATGTGTTGCACCTTTTGGCTGCCCCTGTTGAATCCTGTGGGTTTTTTTCCTGACCAACTCATGGACCTGTTGAGGTCCTTCTGAACGAAGGAGTTGAGCAGTATTGGATCCAGTATTGACTCCGGCAGACACCACTGTCTAGAGGGCTCCAACTAGACTTTGCACCGCTGATTGCAACTGTCTAAGCTCTGCTGCTAAGCCAGTGTTCAGTCCTGCTCACTATCTGCCCATCAGCTTGGTTTGGAGGATATGGTGGTGTCAAAAGCCTTACTGAGGCCAAGCTGGACAACATCCACTGCTCTCCTCTCCCCTACCTGCCAGCCACTCACCACGTGGTGCACAAACCCACCTCCACATCATTGATCTTTCTGTTTATCTGTGTCCCAACTGCTCCCTCAAGATGCTGTTCTCATATAAATAGTTTATCACAGCTGTGAATTCCCCAGTGGGCAGCATGGTCTCAATTTTGATCTCATTTTGTTTGCTTTCCAGTCTCATCCTGTCTGTGCTACTGTCAAAGTCCATATATAAGAGTGGTTCTTAAATGATGGTGACTTGAGATTTGCCGGGGAGTTCTTTTAGGCAGTGCTGTTTCTGTGCCCACATTTTTTTTTTCTTCTTCTGTTGGAACTATTCCAGAGCTAATTGCTGTGCTGCAAATTTTTTTTATTTTTAAATGAGTGATTTGGGAGAGATGGTTTCTGAATCAGTAAGCACAGAAACCGCCAGAGGGGCTCGGTGGAAACATTCACAATTAGCCAACCAAACACAGTATTATGTTAAATGAGATATTCGACGTTTGGGATGTTGGACCTGTCTCTGGACATCTTCAGGCCAAGGGTATTTCCTGTCCTCTGCATTTATAACAAGAGGAAATCACAGCGTATGAGCTTGACAGAATGTCTGTTCACTGGGCTGGAGTGGGATGTGAGGTGCGTTGGCAGGAAGGAAGACGTGAGCTTGACCTCACCTTGCTGCCTTACTGGAAGTTTTTTCTGGGCAAATGGTGCAGGATGCAGGCCCTCATACTGCATTTCTGCCTTCCTGTGAGGTCTGGAACATTGCAGCTCTTTGATGTGGCTTTTTATAATCCTCTGGACTTTCAGATTTTTTTTATATAACTTTTCTCATTTTTCCTTTATTTAACAACAACAACAACAACAAAAAAAAGAGGATAGAATGATGTGATCAGGAACAAGTCTTTATGGAAGAAAGGATTTTGCAACCATCACACGTAGCTACCCACGGTACTTTGGCTGTCAAACAGCCAAATGCCATTTTTGGGTTTGTTGGAAATAGATTTAGAAATATGCTGACTCTGGGTCAGTAGAAGATGAAAAAGTCATTTTGGGAGAGTTTTATAGAAAAATGCAGTGTATTGCTGCATCGTATACAGCACTGAGATCAGCCTTCATTTGACATGGAGGTTGCACTTTGTTCCTGGTCTCTCGTACATTTCTGCTGCCAGTGTCTTGGTCTAAATTGAGTGAGCTGCCTGTCACTGCAGCTCCTCCTCCACGTGGGTACCAGCACATCAGAGCATGTGCTCTTCTTGGCTGCATATGAAATACGGATGTTATTGCACCCTTACTGTTCCCTGACAGTTTAAATGAGTTGAAGGCCTTAGAGAGGGATTTTGGCAGCACGCTGACATCCCCTCCATCTTTTCCTGAGATTGGGCAACTACTCTGAAGACATTTCTGGTATGCTGATCAGTGCTTGTGGAGGAGCTGGCAGAGCCCCAGCTGTCAAGGTAAATTACAGATAGCTGATCTGGTGGGATTAGCAAGGATTACCATAACCTCCGTCCCTCGATAAGGAGGCATCCTTAGCAAGGACTGTTTCTGTGACTGCCCATAAGGGGACTTCTTCTGGAACAGGTTTAGATACCAGAACATGGTGTGAATGTTGGACTCCCCTTCCATGTGAAGCTTCGAAGCACCAAGGCGAGAGCTGCTACTGCCTCAAGGCAGCACCTTGAGGAAAGCCAGAATGACTTTCTTGTAGGCGTTGCCTAAATTCATTTCCTCACCTTGGTGTTTTCCTAGTCTCCCTGGACAGTGATCCTAGTGATCCCCAGAATACTGCCAAATAAATCACTTCTGCAACCATGAAGAGAGGGAGTTGACCTGGGGCCTTGTTTACTTCATCTTCAAGATATCCTTCAGCAGTGGTCTGTGGGCTGTGGTCTTCCCTGAGTCTTCCTTAAGGAAGGTTTAGGAAGTGTCCTGTCTGGGTGAGTGGGCAGTGTCCATCAGGCTGTGGAGCTCCCCCAAGGCTTGCTGGGTCTCAGCAGGAGCTGTGGTAGTGAAGGAGAGCTCTGGTGTTGTAGCCACAGATAAACCCCATAAGTTGGTTCTTGCACTTCAGCCCATTCTCTTTAGGGCTGGATACTATAAGCAAGGGCTCTCCTGGCAAAAGGGCTGTGCTCTTCTCTCTCCTAAATTCCAGCTCTTGTGTTCATGGGAGGTGATCAATAGTTATTACATCTGCCAGGGCTGACTCTCCTAGTTTGCAGCTATCACACTTTCTGCCCTGTCAGGTGTATCAGACAAAACTGTTTTCTGTGATACCAGTGAAGGAGAAAAATGGACACTTCTAGGTGCTTCTTAAGGAACCAGGATATATTTCTGCAGTTGCAACATTGCTAGTGAGCAACTTCTTGAAAAAGTTTGCTGGTTGCTAGTTTCTGCATCAGAAATGGGGACCGTTCTGTGCTTGGCTTTCACAGACCCTCAGCAGAGGCAATCCCTGCTCACGGCGTGCACAGAGAGATCCTACAAAGTGCCGGAATGGGGAGCAGAGCTGAGAGCCTCAGGTGTTTCTTCCTTATTTCTGTAATAAGGACAGCAGATGGGCGCAGGGGTAACAAGGTGTACAGAGAAGCTGTGTGGTGCCTGTCGTGCTGTCAGCAGTGTGACAGGCTAGCTACTCCTGTTTTTTTTTTTTTTTTTCTTTTCCCTTATCACTGCGGCAAAGGAGAGGTTTAAAGGAGGTTCCCATAACTGCTCTATGGGGAGTGATGGGTTAGCTCCTCTGCCGTGTGAGGCCTGTCTCGTAGGAGGTACAAAGGTAATTGTGGGAGAAAAGGGGAAAAGAGGCAGTGGAGGTTGGCAACTCGAGCAGGAACCAGCAGCTGGGAAGTGGAGAGTGGGGAGCTCATCACTGAGGTCTTCTGAAGTGAAAACAGGTTGTCTGTAGGAATGGTGACCTAAACAAATACACCTCCTTTACCCCTGTTCCCAGCAAGCAGGTACTGGAACTACCTCTCTCCCTTGGAGAGACATTAAAAATACAATTTTTTTAAGGTGGTGGGAACTGCATGTGCTCAAATCATTGCACTGAATTCATGTACTTTAATAATGTTCAGAGACCATGCAGAAGAGGATTTTTCCTTAAGGAAAGAAAAGTGTCACGTAAAAAAAAATATATATATATATATACCTTTCTTTTCCCCTGTTATTTCACACAGGATGAATTTAAACCAGAAAAGGCTTTATCAGAGGAAGATCTGAAGAATGCAGTGAGTGTGCATCATGCTCTGGCATCCAAGGCAACAGACTATGAGAAGAAACCTAACGTTCTCAAGCTGAAAACAGCAGACTGGAGAGTCCTGCTGTTCCAAGCCCAGTAAGTCTCTCTTACGAGTTGGCTGGGAGGGCTGTGCCAATGGCTGAAGAAAGCAAGCACTGCTGAAGGACCTGCCTGGCCAGGTTAAGGTAGAGGCTTAAGAGTTCCAGTCTGTTTATGTGATCAGAAATAAGATTAAGAGGTGATTTAGTTAGGCCACACAAGTTGTTCATGAGAAAGAAGCATTAGGTTTTGAGAGGCTTTTTAATCTAGCTGAGAAGGGTATAACAAGATGGAGCAGCTGGAAGTTGAAGCTGTAGGAAATTCAATTTGGAGACAAGGCACAAAGTTTTAATATCCAAGGTGATTAATCATTTAAACAAATTACCAAAGGCAGTCATGGATTGTCTGTCCCCTGATATCATCAGGTATTAACTGGATGTATCTTTAGAAGATACACTTTGGTCAGAAACAAAGTTAATATTCAATGTAGGAATAATTTGATTAAATTTTTCAGCCTGTGGTATCCGGGCAGAATAGATGACCTACCTTTCGCTTCTAGCATTGGAAACCAGTGCATAACTTTTCTACACAAATCCATCTTTTTCACTGAGATTCCCTTGAATCCTCACAGAAATTCAGGAGGTGTAGAGGTGGGGTATAGAGCTGAAGCCTTACTAGATCCGTTGGAATCAAGGCATTGGTTGGCTTTGTGTCACTCACTTGAGTAAGTTTAGGAGGAGCTGTAGCCATTCTGGAAGGATGAAGACAAGAGAGATTCTGGTTTTGTGTCTCATGCCACTCCCAGCACTATTGCTAACAGCACCAGCCCTGAAAACAGAAGTTTAACTCCATAAGAACATTGGCAAGTTTTAACAGCTTGATGCATGAGGACACAGTGTCAGTCTTATGAGGGCCTCATGTCAGGTCAGAATGAGGACACTGAGTTATCCCTCAGGTTTGGGAGACTCTCTGTAGGACTAGCTTCCTACAAAATCAGCAAGGCAGATCCAGGTACGCTGCCTATTGGGATAAGTTATGGACATATTCATGGGCCAGCCTGTGACTGAAGTACCTGACATTAATTGCTTTCAAAGAGAGACCACAAAGGTCAGCTGTCTCTACAAACTTGTCCAGTTTCTTGTTTCCTCTGTTTTAAAGTTGTAATTGAAGGGGAGTGAGGAAGAAAGAAGCGGCTACATCAACAAATGTTTAATATGTTTCTTCCTCAGGAGCCAAGAAGAAATGCAGGCCTGGATCAACAAGATTAATTGTGTGGCTGCTGTGTTCTCTGCACCACCATTTCCAGCTGCAATTGGGTCTCAGAAGAAATTCAGTCGCCCACTCCTGCCAGCCACCACAACAAAGCTATCTCAGGTGAGCTGTTTTTATCTTGAGCATAGGTCATGGGGATTTCTGTGACTGGCTGGAGTCCAGCAGATGGTTCTCAAAATTGTTTTTTCCTGTTACCGTTGGCATTCCTATGAGAAATATTCCTGCACAGATCTCTAATAACAGGATAATTCTTTGCTTGTTTCCTGACACATGATTTTAAGCAGGGGAGCAGGCTTGAATGTAATTGTTTAATTTTCTAAAGAAAAGAAAATCCCTAACAGCTCCTAGTCTTGGATATAGAATTTTCATCCCGTTGCTGTATCTCAGCATTTCATACTGCCTGACCAGTGTTTTTTTGTTTTGTTTTGTTTTTTGTTTGTTTGTTTGTTTGTTTTGGATTTTGAGTGTTCATTACTGACTACACAACATGTATATTCACCTGAGCCTTTCAGACTACTGGGGCGATGCAAGGGCTAAGCTGATTCATCACCTCATTTAGAGCAGCCACAAAGCTGCTCTCAAATCACACCAGCAAGCCTATAAGAACAACAGTATTAGGTCAGTCAGATCAAAGATCCCTCTCATTCTCTGTCCTAAGGGAGTTGTTGTAGAGAAAGGTAAGCCCAGGGCAAGCATCAGCTGTTCAGAAGTACAACTTCTAATACCTTTCCAGACTCTGATCGCTATCAGCTCAGGGATTTCCTGTTTTATAGGTATTCATGAACTGTTTGGGTCTCAGCTTATATGGCCATATAAGCTTTTAGTATATGCAGCATCCTATGGGAGAGAGCTTCACAGTTCTTTTACCTCTTGCATGGAAAAAAAAAATCTGCTTGTGCTTGCTGCAGACTGTCTGATGACTATTCTTATAGCTGCGGTGGCTGATGGCTATTCTCATGGCTATGTGTGCTTTGGGGGCTGTGATGCATGCCTGCAGCTACTCCTGCGCCAGCAGGAATGCACCACCATGTGTTTAAATCAGGCTGGACACGTGTCAGGAGGGGACAGAACACAATCCTAGGTGTATTCTTTGCTAATAAACTCCTGCAGCTTTTAAAGCTGTCTCCCTGGAGGATGGTTTCTTAAGTGCCTTTTTTTTTTTTTTTTTTGCCATCATCACAGCTTAGCAACACTGCTTAGAAACCATTATCTCAGAATCTGCATTTCTCAAAGGTGGTACTTTTTATGTTGCCCCTGTTTTTTCCCTCTCCGTGGCAGTAGCTGTTCTTATGACGTGGTGACCGACTTTCCATCTTTTCTAGGTTGAAGTTTAAAGCGTGTCTCATACAGGATAATACTAACTTGTCTTGTCATTGTGGTTTTACACTTTGTTCATACAGACTATTTTTTTTCATTTTTTCACCTTTTTTATACTGTAGTTCAACTTGTGCTTTCAGTAATTTACCCATTGTCACCAAAAAAAGCCTTTTTACTCATCCTTGTTCCATATGATTATTGCATTTAGCACATTATTTTCTAGTCTCATTGTTTCCATTTAATCTGAAAAGGGAAAAGAATAGAACATAGCCCTGTAGTTTATGCCCTGAAGAAGGGAAGACATAAGAAGTGGAACAAGATAAGCTGTTCTAGCTGAAGGCAGAAGAATGTTAAGTGTTCAAAGCAGATAAATTCAAAGACAAGCAGAAACATGTCTGCTCATATCTGTCAGTGTGAAAAAGCTGCCAGCAGGCTTCTTGTCATTTGGCAGACAACAAAATATGAGTTGTCAAATCTCTGGTTGTTGTTTAGGATTTTGTGGCCTGAATCATGATGCCCAGTGTTTCTTCAAAGGGCTTGGTCAGGCGGATGTCAGGATGCAGCAGGAACGTAACATGATCTGGGAAGAGAGGATGGACGTGACAAGTTATGTAAAATCATTGTGCCCAGTTTGCCTTCAGTATCTGATCTTGCTCACTGTGAGGAGTTGTGACAAAAGCACCTGAAGGAGTGGCTGGTCTAGAAGACATCAACTAGATTTATTTTGCTTCCTTATGAGGGCTTGCACAGAAACACCAAGAGGCTTGGTGCCTTGGAGCACGAAAGGGCCAAATTATTAGTTGCTCAAAGACCTCCTGTCATCAAGAGGTGGAGAACTCATTGCAATAGGATGTCACTGAGACCAGGGGCTTAACACAACATGCTGAAGACAGAATGGACACTAACAGAAAGAGCAAGCAGATCCAGAGTAGTTACTAACAGCAACAGGAATTTTTGTCAACCAATAGAGATCATTTTGAGCCCTACCATGTAGAGGCGGAGGCAAATTATCCCACATATTTCCTTCTGCAGTTCTCTGTGGAAGAGATAAAACATAAGGTTAGCCGAGGCTCATCTGTAGAAGTCTCTGTTCTTTCTGCAGTGCTGGTTAAGCAAGCCGAGAGGCTCCGTCCCTGGTGTGGTAACAGTTCAGTACAGATATGCCCGAGTTAGACTTGAGCCTGCGTGGCCAGTGCCAGTGGGGAGCAGCCACTTGCATCATCTCTTCTTCTGGTGCTGGTGTCTGAGCTGGGCACTGCAGAGGCTGGCTGCTCCTGTGACTCTTAAGTTAGTGAGGTCTGCATGACTATATCTGCATGTTGGACTTGCCTGAAACGTAGTTTCAGGTCCAAGAAGTGGCCAGAAGGCCGTGCTGCAGGAGCTGGAGACCTGCTGAGCAGAGGGAAGGGTAGCTGTTCCCTGCACAGATGGGCTGAAGGAAGCGAGTGGTTTTGGGACTGTGATGAAGGAAATTGCCTAGAAACACAGGATAGCAGCCTTCTCACTCTCTCCAAATGCACAGTGGGATAAAAGTTGGTAGGAGCTTAGCAAAACAAGATACCTTTTGGGGACAGGACAAACTTCCTCTTCTGGATGTAGTGCGTTGTTCTAAATGAATGGAAGTCACAGGCCAGAGAGCATTTCGTAGTGCAGTAATGGGGAGGGGGGAAAAAAAAAGGAGAGACCTTGTTCATTCTGTCTTGAAAGGAGCTACTTTTTATAGTAGAGACCTGTGACGGGGAGCTGCGTTGTGCCCTTGGACTGACTGCATACAACAGCCTTAATTAATTTGCTACAAATGTATTAGAGCAGACGTGTCGCGTTGTCAGCAAAGCTCTGCAGCAAGCTGCTTGCATTGCCCTCAGCCAGGTGAGGGGTGACGGGGTTGCTCTTCTTGCCCATGGCATCTGCCAGCTACGGGGCTTTCTTCTGCAAATCTGACTGCTTTGACTGGACCCCTTGGGGGTTGCTGCTGGGGACAGAACTCAGCCTTAGCAATTTAATTAAAATCAATTTAAAGAAAGAGAGAGGAAGAAAAAGGAACAGCCTGATGCTATTGTACAGGGGTCTCTCTCTATTTTCTTTTGCTTGTTGAATATTTTAGATTCTGTCACTTAAGTGCCTAATGTGTTTCTGAAGGATGAACAGCTGAAATCCCATGAAGCTAAGCTGAAGCAGATCTCTACTGAGCTCGCCGAGCATCGCTCCTATCCTCCTGACAAGAAGCTCAAAGGCAAGGAAGTTGATGACTATAAACTGAAGGATCACTATCTAGAGTTTGAGGTATGTGTGAGAAGCACTTTAACTTTTGGGGCATGGTATGGGACAGCTGGTCACACTTGGGATACAGCCCTAGAGATCTGAGATTGCATCTGAGCTTCAGTGAGGAAGATTTCTTGTTAGACAGATACCCAGCAACAATTCCAGTGGCTTCTCCTTCTGATAAGGACTTCCAGTTATCTTAGCCACAGGCTTAGTTCCTCACATGTAAAATGGGAGATAAAAATGACACGTTCTGTTTTTGTCTGTTGAATCTCCTTAGAGGAGACTACAAGTCCTTCAGGCATTTTTTTTTCTTTTTTCTTGTTAAGGCTGTGTGTTGCCTAGCATAACAGAACTACAGTCTTTACCTGGAATGACAACATGCTGCTGTAATACCGGTCATGATAATTGTCTTTATTGTTATCTTTTGAAGGAACTTAGCTTACACACATGCCTCATGAGAGTTTTTCTGTGCTGTGTACCCATGATCTGGGCATCAGGAGGAGCAGGAAAGGGGCAGAGTGAAGTACCACAGGAGAGAGCAATGCAATTGAGGCAGCTGCATTAGGAGATTACTCTGAGCTTCCTACAGCATCTTTTATCCATCAGTATCTGCCACATTGTGGGGTTATGTAGAAAGGAGTGGACAACTCAGCAGATGCTTGGTGTTTTTTAAGACTGCCATAATGGCTGTTTTGGTCTGAAAGGGCCTTGCTCCAAACAAGTACTGCCCAGCAGTGTGAAGGAGAGAAAGAATATAGGTATTTTTTTTCTGTATCAGTTTGAGAGGTCTTGATGAAACTGAGGTCTGTAGACTCTTTTTGCAGAGAGAAAGGTCACTTCACTGCTGGTAGAGAAAATATTTTTCTAGGAATTTAGAGATTTTGAACTTGAGATTTGCTCTTACAGTTTTGAATGGGGAACTCAGCTGGAGGGTTTGTTGTTTCAAATCCTACACATACAACGAACTGATGAACAATCAAGTGAGGAAGTCATGGGCAGGCAAAGGGTACAGAATTGAACACAGTAGATCTTCTAATCAAGTACTGGTGAATTAGAAGCTGGTTGTCTGAGCTCAAAGGGCTGTGATCAGTGGTGCAAAGCCCAAGCGGAGGCAGTAACCAGAGGTGTACTCAGAAGGTGAGCACTGGGTGAGCTCCTTCATTATTGGTCTGGGTGATGGGACAGAGTACGCTCTCAGCAAGCACGCAGCGGGGAAGGATACAGAGGACTGTCCTGCCGTTCAGAAGGACCTCAGCAGGTGGGAGAGCTCGGCAGAGGAAAACGTCATGGAACTCAGCAGGGGCAACCAAAATGTGCCACACATGGTGAGAAACATCCCATGAAGCTGCACAGAGTGGGGCCAACGTGCTGCAGAGCAGCTCTGCAAAGGAGGGAGGACCGGGGTGTGTGGGCGGCAGCAGGGTGCCCGTGAGCAGCAGCGCTCCCCCGAGGCCGGGAAGGCAGAGAGCCTCGCGGGCGGCCGTGGGCAGTAGGAGCAGAGCGGGGGATCTCCCCTGGGGCCTGGCGCTGCGGGGAGCCTTGTGCAGCGCCGGGCCCAGCACTGGGCTCCGTGGGACGAGCGCGACAGGCACGCGCAGAGTCAGGGCAGCCAAGGGCCACCAGGACGGCCAAGGACGGGAGGAGAGGCTGCAGAGCAGGGGCTGCTCAGGCGGGAGGAGAGGGGCAAAAGCAGAAACACAGGAAAGGTCATGCGAACGTGATGCAGTGCTTTATCCCTGAGAGGGTGGCCCAGGGAGGCTGTGGAGCCTCCATCCTTGGAGATATTCCAGAGCCATGGTCCTGGGCAATGTGTTCTAGCTAACCCTACTTCGACTGGAAGGGACTTAGAGCAGATGACTGCCCTAGGTTTCTTCAAGCCATTCTGAGTCATGTGGCCTTGTTGCCCTGATGCCTTGCTCAGCAGGGAGGATTGTCTGGGCTACTAGAATTAATCAAGCCCAGATCTGTTCTTAGAAGAGGGACATGGTTTCTGTAGGGCTGATGTCAGTGTCAAGCACGGTGCTTGGATGTGCGGAGCAAGTCTTAAACTTCTCCTCTGCAGAGTTTTTGAGGTGGCCTTGTGAAGCTTTGGAGAATAAAGAGTTTATTTGGCTTGGGCTAACTGACAGAGTTTATTTTCTCCTGCTTCTGGAAGCATGTTGACTTAGAGTGAAGTGTTGGCTGGAGTGTCTGATAATTTAAGAAGATGACTGATGACAAAATAAGTTTTTGTGCTTTTTTTTGTTGCTTGCTTCTTTCAGGTATCTCTGTTCAAAGAAAAAGAGCTATAACACAGGAAACAACCTTCACCCTGCCAGTAGGCTTGATTAACCATTGAACCTTTCAGTTCACGTGTGTCGTCAGCAGAGCTAGGGACACAGTCTGGACAGGCAAATGATGTACCGGCTTCAGTCAGGTGCAAGAAAAAGTGGTTCAAGCAGCTGCTGTGCAAAGCTATGTTACCTTCATGCTTGGCACACTTTTCACAGGACATGTGCAGCTGTTGGTAGGCATTGAAATACATGAAAAACATGAGAGCTATCTGAAGAATGGAAAATTCCTCCTGGTTTTGGGAAGCCTTCCTAACAGTTTCTCCCCCTTCCTTCAAAACCAAGTCCAGTCAGGCCCAGGCAGGAACTGGTGACAAACCTTGCTGCAGGGGGTCAAAGCAAAAGGGCAGCATTTTGCCCCTGGCTCTTTCTGGCTGAGGTGGCAGATCAGTGCAAGGTGGTCTACCCTGGTGTGCAGAGGACCATGCTGATGATACATCCACAGAAATGAGAAAAAAGATCTTCCCAAAAAAGGTCTTCCACTAGAAGCATGGTCCTGTTAGGGAGGTCATATTATGTGTCTGTATGCCCTTACACTTTCTAAACCATCTGAGTTTTCTTCGTTCTTATTCCCAACAGAAGACAAGTGAGGTGGTATCTCCTTGTGTGGGGAGGGGAACCAGAAGTTGCCTATTTTTCTTTTTTTTTCCAGAGATGTAGCCCTGAGCTTTTCCCCATGCTAGTTTCCTCTTTGCTGGGTGTCTGGGAATATCCTGCTCCAGGTGATGATTGCTTGTGGTGAGAATCTCAGGTGTGAGAGAGGGCCTTTGAGTGTTGTCAGGTGGGAGGTGAAACCATAGAAATTTGCTGGGTGGCTACTGCAACTCCTCTTTATTGTGTTCATTCAGGCTTCAGAGACAACATGGCAAAAGCCTTTGCACATTTTCCTTTTAACTTTTATGTCTTTTCTCTCCTGACACTATTTTCTGTATTCTTTTTTTTTTTAAAGAAAATAATCCACCAGCTTTGATACCCAGCTCCAAATGTCATAACACTTAAGAGAACAAGCTTGCAGCTGAATTTGAAAGGGAAACTTGTTAATATATTGTTTAACCAAGAAGGAAATTCTGGACCCACAAATTTTGAGACAAAACGCTCTTTGACTGAAGCACAGGGCAAAAACTGGTCCCAAGTCTCCATTCTGATTGCCAGGTCTTGTGACCCTGGTGATGTTTACTGGTCTAATGAAATGCAGAAATCCATATGGCAGCAATGTCCCTCTCTCCTACCATGAATATTATGCTGATTCCAGGCTAGGAGCACTGGCTTGCCATCCCTTTTTTTGCAGAGGTGCCCCGTTCATTGTGTGATGAATCATTCATCAGCCCTCCGCATCATCAGACTTCTGCTTGCTGTTTTTCTCTTTCCTTTTTTATTGAGTGACACATCTTACCTGCTTAATACGTTTGTCTCTTGCACTGTGGAGCTGCAGCTCCAGATATGGAATTGATAAGAATGCTTTCCTTCATTTAATTTTTAGGTAGATTGTCTTTTGATCCTCCTTTATGAGATTTTATTTATTCAAAGGACTCTTTGGAAACCCAGTCACATTCTCCCTTTTGTGTTTTTTTTTTCTCTTTTCATTTCACTCTTCAAAGCAGCTCCTAAGCGTTTCTATTTTCTGCCCTCAGAAAAGGCACTCAAATAGGTAGTATTATTACCTGAACTTTATTATTTTATTATAAATTGGAAGAATTTTCATTAAGCACCTTTTGCTCAGTCAGGAACATAATAATTTGGCGGCTGTTTTATTACCTGGAAAAACAGATGAACAATCATCAGAAACGTTTAATACCCCCAGCCCACTGCCATTACCTTAGCACGATGTCTGTGCTGCGTCATCAGCAGGTTTGTCAGGGGCAGACTGTTAACCAAGTGGGTTGCTGCTTCCAACACCGTCCACATCTGCGAGCCTCTCAGGGAGTCCCAGGGGGGTTTCCTGTTAGTCTCCCTTCATTTTGCTGGCTGCTCCGTGCGGGAGGACGTTACTGTGGCATGCGGAGCGCAGGTTTTCCTGCTGGAAAGGGAGCGTGCCGCTACAAGAGGCCGCGGCAAAGCGACCTTCTCCCAGATGAACATGAGTGTTTGGGACACATGTGCTCCCCTCGGGCCTCGTGCGAGCAGGGGCTGCTGCTCAGCAGGGCCAGGGCCAGCGGAGCCCCCTTGGGCGCAGCGACCCAGGGATCTCTGGTCCCGGGGTTTGCACGCTGCAAAAGAAGAGTCTGTGATTGCAGAGCACCCCTGGGCTCATCCTGGCTGGAATCCTTTTCTGCAGGGAGGCAGTGGCATCAGCCACTATTGTTAGTGCCCACATTAGCCCCCATTGTTCACATCTGCATGAGGCCCTTGGCTTTCAAGGCCAGAAGAAGACATTTTGTTACCCAGACTCTCTCTCAAGTGCTCTGGTAATTTTTATTTTTTCCCGGAGTGATTCAGGCCTCTTTTTCTCTTCTTTTTTTTTTTTATTTTTTTTCTTCTTTTTTTAAATTTTTTTCTTCTTTTTTTAAATTTTTTTCTTCTTTTTTTAAATTTTTTTCTTCTTTTTTTAAATTTTTTTCTTCTTTTTTTAAATTTTTTTCTTCTTTTTTTAAATTTTTTTCTTCTTTTTTTAAAATTTTTTTCTTCTTTTTTTTTTTTTTCTCTCCTCAGAAAACTCGCTATGAGATTTACGTTGGCCTCCTGAGAGAAGGGGTGAAGGAGCTGCTGAGCGGGGAGAACGACGGACCGAGTCTGAAGAAATCCCACTCGAGTCCCTCATTGAATCAGGAGTCTCCAGTTAGTACCAAGGTGAAACGCAACGTCTCGGAGAGGAAGGACTACAGACCAGAAACACCCAGCGTTAAGCAGAAGGTCACTTAGGGCATAAATGACAACTAGGGGAACGTCCATGCAGCAGAATACCGATGGTCAAACATTTTTCCTTTGATAAGCTGTCATTCACAAAAATAAGTGCATCTGCCTGAATGGGGTGTTAGTGACATTTTCTATTGTATATTTTGTTGTTTCTGTACAGATTGTGGGAGATGTCTTTGCTCCTGATTTGCTTTGCTTTGTTAATTTATCCTTTAGCAACTGAAGCACATCTTTGGGGATTTTTCTGTATTGTTCTGTTTCTAAAGGAGCTTGAGGGAGGGGAAGACCGCTGTGACTTATTATCTGTCTCTTCCCCTTTATATCTCCTCCCATTGGCACGTGGCTTTCATCTCTCAAGTCACTTGTCACTTTATTTACGTGGTCGGTGAGAAGCGTAACTGGACAAATGCTGCAGTGTTGTGAATTCAGACTGTTGCTGTGAGAAATGTGTGCAGATAGGCAGCTGCAGGAGACTGCTTAGAGTCTCGGATGCTGGGAATGGTGTTTTCCTGACAATGCAGAGCAGATGGTACTGATGCTCAGCGATGGGTGCTTCAGTAACCAGGCACTGTTGCTTGTGGTTGTAACATTGACCCCCCGACCCAAAAATGTGAAGGAATGAAATTGGAAGGTCTCTGGGGTTGTTGGGATGTCAGCATGGGAATCATTTGTTTTTTCTTTCCTCGCCAAAAGTCTCCTCCTGGGGTGGCAGCCCGGGGGATATCCAAACCCAAGCCAGAATGAGCCTGGATTTTAATCTTGTTTGCAAAGAGGCTACTGTAGATGCTAGCCATTATAAGTATTGTGTTTTAAAGACAAAGGGTGTCTGTGTAGTTTTTAACTATACATTCTCACTTAGCTGCTATATAGAGAGCCTTACAATATATCATTCATCCACTTTCCCCCTTCCAGGAGTTTCCTTGTCGGTATGCACAGGTATTTGCAAATTCTCTGCTAGTGGCAGAGTATTTTGCCTTTTCTCTTCAGGAAGGGATTCTCCTCAGCTATCCATTTTCCTGCTTCAGCTCACGTTGGGGTGGAGGAGGCTGGCGCAGGCTGGAGAATGGGGCAGGCTTGTGCCCCACGGGGGACAGTGCCATCCTGGCTGCTCCATGTCTGGAGGTGTCCGGCAGGACAGAACAGCCTGAGATGTGGCATGTCCCATCCTCCACGTGCAGGAAACAGCCTGTACTGCAGCTCCAGCTCACTGCAGCGCCAACACCTACCACCTCGGGCTGTGCGGGGCAGGCTCAGGATGGAGAGGGAGAAATGTGGCTACAGATTGCTGTACCTCGGAACCCCCCGTTTGCTCCACACTTCCTTGTGTGGTCCGCAGCCTGGGCACTTGCGTCCAGGGATTAGGAAGATGACGCAGAAATCCTCCTTTTGCTTTCAGCCCCTGTGGAGAGCACACACGCACCCGGTACTTAGCACCCTGGGTTTTAATCTCAGGTTTGATACTGGCCTGCTGAGTGCGCTCAGACAGGTCTCTTCTCCCTTTATGCCTCACACATCTCATATGCAGAATAGTATAACCATGCTGGCCTTTTCCACAGAGCATCTTGAGAGGTTCTGTTAAAGTATCAGATGAAAATTGTTGCTGTTGTGTTTTTTTGTTGTGCCTGGCTCAGGTCAGCCTTCCTGCAGGATATAATTTGCAATGTGCAAAGATAAGTCAAGACCAAGAAATGTGCTGGTACTTCCAACCCCACTAGTTGTAGGGCCACACAAATGTCTCTGTCAAAACAAGTACCACAGGAACGGGTTTGTGTTCCGCCAGACCTCCTAAAGGGTCCAAGTCAATTACTCCAGCTTACTGAACTGCCATTTTAGTGGGCAGCAAAGGGAGCAGTCAAAGAGAGAGGGGCTTCTGCAGGCGCTGAAGAACTTATCTCCCCACGGAGGACCCGTGGCTGTGATGAAGATGCTGCTCTGCCAGGCTCCAGGGGTGTCAGAGCTCATCGGTCCTCAGAGCCGCCATCCAGCAGCAGAACCAGGAGCAGTGGGATTTCCAGCAGAGCGATGGGACCTGCAAGCAATGTGGCAAGCAAACGTATTGCAAGTGCTGCCGAGAGCACAGCCCCTACCCCCAAAATGTCACTGAGCTCTGCGGGTCCCCAGTGGAAATGGGGACAGCAGCAGGGGAAAGTCACCTCTCCCCGAGCTTCGTGGCACTGGCACTTGTGTGTGCCTGTGCTGAGCAACTGTCCAGGCAGTTTCCTGAAGAGGAGGTGCCTCCTGCACCTGAAGCCAAAGCTGCAGAGTGCCAAGAGAAGGAATTCGGTGTGGAAGGGGTGGTTGGGATTGCTCACGTACGTGTGGCAGATCAACACCTAACTGCAGCTATGGTGGTGGTGAACAACCCCAAGAGAGGTTACACCGAGAGGAATAACATCTTGTGGGGAGTGCTGAGTGTCCTTACTCGAGAAGAAAGCGTGTGCTGTCATTTGTATCAGACTTCATGGAAAGCATGACCCCAAAAAGAAGTGTACATTGGTAATGGGGGGCCCCGCTGCGGTCCCCACAGGAAGGTTCTCTGGATGGACTTTTCGAAGGCAGCCTGGAACATGCCCAGAAGCCCGTTGTGATGCAAGTGCAGTGCTCTTACAGGCAAAGAGGTGTCATTTAACTTTTCTTCCAGCTTTTATGATATTCCAACTGCTATAGACTGCAGTTAAAACAAAACGGACATGATTCCTGTAAAATGTATTTGCAGCCTTGGCACAGAAACTGGTTAATTCGTCTTCAAAGTCATTGCAGAGGAGATGGTACGAAAAGTTGAGTAGTGAACTGCAAAGGTGTTCTTTTTTTTTAATTTATTTTTTTCAGTTTTCGTTATTTATTCTATATTTCCGTGTATACTTGTAAACGGATTGTGGCCTATTTTTTGTGTGTCTCACATGAGCTTGGCAAATGCAGCTCTTCACTGCGGTTTTTAGCTATTAAATATTTGCTGAGTGTAGAGCGCTCAGGTGAGACTGTTGAGGTGTGCAAGCTAGTTAGTTAGCAGAATTTGCCCGGTTCCGCGCGAGCTGTAATTAATGCCGTTTTGCTCAGTCGCTTTATTAACTCCAGGCACCCCGGGCTCCCAGGCAGAAGTGTCCCTCAGCAGGTAGAGGGAATGGGGTGAGATGCTGTTGCACATGGCCAGGGCTCCTGGAGGACAGGATCACCCACCAAGCAGCACTGTCATTTCCTTTCTTTCCGATGGTGCTGCCAAGGGTGGGGAGATCTGCAGGAGGTGGGTTTGCAGAGGCGAACAGGAGAACAGAACTTTGATACCTGAGAATCCTGATTTTCTTTCTAGGCTGTGCTGGAAGGGCCACCCCGGAGCCTGTATCCAGCCACCAGCCACCACGGCAGCCTTTGCTGCAGCAGTGCTTGGTCCTCCCCTGCGCTCTCTCCTAGCCCTGGGAAGCTGCATCCCTGTGTGGCGGTGAGGAAGGGAGCAGTAAGGGAGTCTCACTTGGAAGATCGCTCATTGCTGTAGAAGCTCCTCTCAGCGCTGCTGAGGGAGGAGAGGCCTCCTTCGGGCCTCTGTACCCAAACACAGTTCACTTGGCCGTGCGGAGAGGAGGGAGAAGCACGAAGCTGCCTTCCCCTCTGTCTACCCGGCAGCCCAAGCGAGGTAGAAATTCTCCAGAGGCCAAACGGCGCTCTGCTCGTGAGGCAGCAGGACGCCGGTGTCGCGTTCAGGTGCGTCTCGTTGCTCGAGGGCTGCACGGGGAAATCTCCAGGCCGTGAAGAACGTCAAAGGTGACCTGAGTATTGCGGAGTTTCCGTAGGGATTGTCCTGCAGTGCTCTTCTGGAAAACAGGGAAGGTTTTTTTCTCTCTTGATGGCACCCACGTTTGCATTCTCCATCCCCAACTGAGTTTTGGCCTTCTCACAGTCTTACAGCTCCTCCTCCATTTCTGCCAAGCTGCTCCTGTCTGTCATCCTAGCGCCTCGGCCGCTTCTGCACAGCAGGTCTCTTTCCTTCCGCGTGTGCAGAAACGCAGAAACTGTTTTGCCAGGAGACGGAGACCTTGCCAGCCAAGTTTTGCCACCGTTTGGGGAGCTCTCGCGATGGGCACCCTTTGGAGACGACCAGAAACACTGGCCGCTTCCGCAGAGGCAAAGGCAGCGTGAACGGCCTGTCTCAGACCGCCTTCCCGTCTGCTACGTGCTTAGAAGCCTCCTGGCATCGCTCTCCCCCTGCGCTCCTGGGCATCGCGTCTCCCTTTGCAAGGGGCAGTCTCGAAGTCCTGAGCATGACCAAAACTCCTCAGCACCTGATCCTGGTGCCTGCTGTCCAGGCTGCCTTGAGGGGCAAGCCAAAGAGGTTGCCTCAGAGATTTTCTTTGGAAGAGCTGGTCTCCAGCCTATACTTAACGGGGATATTTTTTAACGCATATCTGTGCACTATGCCTGGCCTCTCCTTTCTCTCAGAGGTCTCCCACTGCGTCCTGACATCCTCTGTGAATATCTGCTCTCCTGTTTGCCACGTCCAGCTGAGCAGCGAAAGGAGGCAGGCTCAGCCCAGAGGGAAGGTACCTTGCTCATCCATTTTGTCAGCTGTGTTGAGGCTTTGTGTTAAGGGAAGCGCTCTCATAAATAATTAACAATTGCAAGCAACAGGTTTCCCAAAGACCACACCATTGACCTAACTTTGCTCCCGTGGTCAAAAGGAGCAAATTTACACCAGCCTGAAGTGCTTCTGTCCTCCCCTTTGAGCAATAAAGTACTCTGCAAAAATTGTAAATTTTTGAACAGTGAGGGACCCGACCTCCCATGGCATCTGTTGTTAAATCTGTACTAAGAATCATTTGGGCTACCGGCCAGAGGTTTATTTGGACCAAGCGTAAAGTGTACTACTTAGCAATGAAGAGATTAAAAGTGCTACAAATTAAAAGGGCAGGACTTTCCTCTGACACAAACCCTTGTAATTAGTAGTCGCTGTATGGCATTAGTCTTGCATTTAACTGATGTTAGCGAGATCACTAAAAGAAGTTGCTTTTTATGTTGGTAGGCAAGGTTGCAGCTTTGCCTTGGGCCAAATAAATATCCTGGTTTAATTGTGGAGCAAGTAGCCAAGCTGCTGCAGAGATTAGTTTGTCATGAAATCTTCTTCTGTCTTCCCCAGCCCCTGCATGGGAAGAGGGAAGTCTGTGATGCCCCATCCGTATCACTTGTAACATTGGGAGCCACCCAGGTGGCTTCAGAGGACAAACTCAATCACTGATCCAAGTCTCAAGTAGCTTACACATTACGAAAGCCTCATGCTCAGTGCTGTCAAATCTTGAGAAACTCCAAGATGAGAACTGCCTTTTTGTCTTTATTTTTTTTTTTTTTTGTGCATACTCGTGCCAACTATGTCCTCTCACCTGAAGGATGGGCTATAACTTGTCTAAAAGGACAGATACTTTTTTGGCAGATTGAAAACTTTGAAATCACCGCTTTTCTCATGAGGTAAACAAACTGAGGCTTACATTACTTGGTAAATGCGTTCAAGTGATGCCTATAGATGTGTGTGTGTGCTTCATAGGTATGGTGTGGCTTCTGTGGCTCAGCACTACAAGATCTATCCTTCCTTCCCCAGGCTTGTTCCCAAGCCAAGCACTTCAGCAGCTGTTAACATTGGTAAGATGCTTGTTGTTGTAGGTCTCAGATTAAGTTAAACAGTCATCAGAGCTCCTGCAGATTTTGCATATCCCTCGAGCTCCCTTGCTCTCTGTGTGTTGTGCAGCAGGGGTTGCACATCCTGAAGTGAAGTATCTAACTGCATTTGAGATTCTCAGCAAGGGTTTGCTGCTTGCTCAGCTTTGGGCTAACTCTCTTCATTGATGTCAGCTGTTGTCTGCACTGTGACCATCCATGCAGACTTCTGAAAATCGCACCATAGGAATCCATAGGAAATATGGTTTATTTCTGAAAACTTTTGCCTCGCTCAGTGAATATTCAGCAAGGGCACACCATGTCTGAGACTGTCCAAGCAGCACAGGTGCCTGTGATGTCTCTTGCTGATATAATCAAGCAAGTGAGTTTTGGGTTTTTTTTTTTTTTTTTTTTTTTTTTCCTGCAATTGTACATATTTCCAGAAGAATCTGTTCAGTTCATCAGCAGGGAAAAGAAGAACAGAAGGACTGAAATGTCTCCCTTGGGCATCTCAAATCCCTCCCAGAGGTTTCTCCTGGTGGGGGGCTTAAACAAGTTGCTGCTCTGAATAAAGACATGATGGGAGCCAGTGGGTTTTCCTGTTAAGCTCCAGCCAGTGCAGCCCTGGGTCTGCACTACCCCAGGAACGGGCAGCAAGGCATTAGGGTCAGATTCCTACCTGCAGCCATAAACCCTGAGGCCTGCAGCTGGAGCAAGCTCGGTGTTGCGCTGCGCCACGGCCAGAGCGTCAAGGCACGCTGCAGCTCAGCGTGACGCGAGGGGCATCCCCTTTCGCCGCTCGCTCATGGCCACCCTCCGCCTGAGCTGTTGCAGCGCCGTTCCTCCTGCGGCCACCAAGGAGCATGACTGTTCCGTTCACGCGTTGTGCTCTGTGTAGGAGTGGCGGGTCTTCGTTGCAACGCTGCAGAGACCAGCGTGCACATGTGCCTGGCCTCTCCTTGGCGCAGGCCGAGCCTCGCTGCAGTGCTGGGCAGCGTTCACCCACAAATGTGGCCGTGGAGCCGCAGCAGCCCTTCCAAGACATCTCGGCGGCCTCCTGTCTGTTCTGCCAAGTGCAGCGTCTTTCTGCCCGGTTTCCTTGAACCGGGCTTGCTCTCATGGCCGAACTGCTGGAGTGTCCCTCGTGCAACGCGCCAGGGATGCAGCCCTGGTCCCGCTGCTTTGCAGTAGCTTCCTGGTCTGTGGAGATAATCACCACGTCTTCTCCAGCGGCAAATCCCGTTGCTCTGACTGCCGTGGTGGTCACTGACTCAGGTTTGCACTCACCCTACCCCCGGGGCACTTTGTTCTGCCCTGGGAGCCTGCTGGGCCAGAAAAGTGCACTCCTCCTCAGTGGTCAGAGCCAGAGCCTTGCAGGCTTGAGGTTGCCCTTGCTCGTGGGAGATGTTTCCGTGCGCTGCTGATGTCCGTAGGAACATAACACTTGCGTGCGCAGAGATGCTTTCCTGAAGCAGAGCTGTCACTCTTTTCTACAGGTACCACAGGATGCCCTTGGATCCCCTATTCTACTTCATGTAACTGGTACTAGAATGATCTTTTCCTGACAAATGAAGGCACTTAATAGGTCCTTTTTTTCCCTAGGGAAAAGGACTCATGGGGATATTCTTATATCATTTAAAATAATATTTTGGAACTTAAGTTTACATTGCTTTATTTTTCACTTGAGGTGACTGTATATAAATATTTCCTTCTATTTTATCATTGCTGATAAAGTAAGCCTATGGTATAGAAACAAATAACTTGCCTCTGTTGTATTGAAACTGTGAGATATAAAGTAGACTTCTCTTGTGTCCATGTTCCTGACTATTACTCTGTTACTCTGTGTTTTTATAAGTTGGAATAAATGTTGCTTACGGGCAATAGAGAGCCTGCAAGCTTCCTAATAATTTTTATGTAATTGAAATTGAGCGACCCCAGTGAAGGATCTCACATATGTATATGATACATGTATATGTACAAACTTTAGAAAGAAATAAACCAAATGTATTTCACCCCCTGTAGCTGAATGGGTTTTACTGGAGTCCGAACTATCACTTAATGTGAATAATAATAATAAGATGATGGCTTTACGGGGTCATACAGTGGAGGACATCCCTCTGCTTTTGCACCTCAGCAAGAGGTGAGCAACGTGGCAGTGTGGCTGAGTTGTCACCACCGGGCTGCAGAAGGGCCGGGAGAAGGCGGTGAAATGGTTAAAAATGTGTCTGACGCACGCGAGTTGGAAGAGGTGGGCTGCAGCGATCAGCTGATGCGAAGCTGCGCGGAGCTGGCCCCCAAAATTGCTGTGAGTCAATGCGTTTGGGAGCCCTTCCCACGTGGCGGGTGGGGTGGGACGTGAGGACCTCTGGGAGACGAGGAGTGGGAAGGTCTGGAGAGATGGGGGCGCGCGAGGAGGCGGTGGGAGCGAGGGGGAAAGTGAGGCCCTCGCAGGTGCAGGGAGACCCTGCCCGGTGCCAAGGGAACAGCCTGGGGCTGGACGTGTCCCCGTGGCAGGGGAGGCAGCGGGGTGCAGAGAGGAGCCCCCAGAGCCCTGGGGAAGGGCCGTGGAGAAGTTGCCCATCCCCTGCCGGGGGCACACGGGCGGCTCTACAGCCGCTCTGGGGATTCCTAATTGGAGGCAGGAGGAGGGAAGGCACCAAGATTTCTCTGGTGTTTGACTGTCTTGAGATTATTCTTTTTTCTTTCTTTCCTTGTGTTTTAGAGGCGTGTTGCCTTTGGGTGAGTGGAAAGCCCTCCAGAACTTGAGACAGGCACAATTATTTTCCACCTTATACCATGGGACACGAGGGTTTTCCGGCGCCATTCCCAAACTGCGATCCAAAATTTGAAAGCAGTGGGATTGCTGGTCCGTGTGTATGGTCCCGGATTACTATTCCTTTTGTAAGAGGGCCAAACAAAGGCGAGTAAAGGTTGTACCCATATGAGGGATGTTTTAGGTGGCTCCCCTAAGCCCAGATGAACGTTTCAACAGTGTCTAAACGTCGCCGTCAGCGCTGCTCACCATATCTTTGCCCATTTTATCTTCCTCGCTGACAGAGTTAACACCGAGCGCGTTCTGCTGATCCCTTTCTGCTGGGAATCTTCAGTCACGTCACGTCGCTCACGACGCATTAAACCAGAACGAAATGACAAAACAGCCGCAAAGTGAAAGACAGATGCATTTATATTCTCTCTTCATTGTCCGTTTTCAGTTCGCGCTTCCAAGTAAGGAATATAATTATCAAGAGAGCCTGAAAGGGCAGGATTGTGTATGCAGGTGAAGCCTCCACTGTCCGCAGAAGCGACACATCCTTTCGGCTCTTATAAAGCTCATCTGGCACGAGCAGGTGATTTAAGCCAAAAGGAAAGCACAAGTTAGCCTAAAATTTCCATGGATATCTCTAGGTTAGAAAGCTAGGGAGAAGAAGCTGTTAGAAGAAAGATCCTAGCGAGCAGAGCAGTGGTTTTCTGCAGTGGCCTCCTAAATAGCAAAGGAAGGACAAAAATACCCTGTGGCTTTTAAGACAGAGCTTGGTACATTATGAAGGGGAGCTATAATGATGATGACACAGGTTGTCACAAGTCAGGTCATCACATCTTCCAGCCCTGTCTTTCTGTGTTTGTTGCTAAATAGAGGTTTCTCAAAAGAAATGAGGCCATCCGCTGTGTGTGAGCCAGTTCCAGGGAGAAAAATACTAAAATACTAAAAATACTGCACAGCACCTAGCCACCACTACAGGGTCATTGTCACAGCTGCTTCATTGCAGGGTGTCTCGACCACTGTGCAGCAACTAGGGTTTTTTTGGTGAATCGGGTACTTACACGATTTGGGTCTCCGTTTTGCTCTGTTTTGGGGTCTGCTCTTGACAGCAAGGTACAAAGACAGGGCACTTTTAGCTAGAGTAAGTGGAGGAATGAAGGATAAATAAAGCAGACTGATTTGGCTTATAGGAGGTATAGGGTGAACAACGTGTTGTCAGAGTGAACTGGATTATCGTAGGGAGGTTTAGGTCCCTATGCCCAGGCAAAAACTGAGATTTGCCTCAGATTCCAAGGCAAACTTTGGTTGCTTATTTGGGAGGATATAACTGGAGAGAGTAATAATGGTTTATTATTGTATTGTTATTGTAATTATTGTTTAACTGATTGACTGATTTCTTAATATGTCACTTGATCAATAAACACCGTGCTTTCCTAAATCAGCCTCATCTCAGTCTAAATGAGTCAGACTTGTATAGATACCTGGGGAAAGCTGCTCCAGGACGGCTCCCGCCTGGAACAAGCGTGCGACTTGGAAAACTGACAAGGATATCTGCGGAGATTTTGTTCTGTTTTAAGTTTGACCTGTGTAGGAGCCTTGCCAGTGACCAAAAGCCACGAAGTAAACAGGATGCGTTTTGAGAACGCAAAAATAACAGCATGTGAGCTGTTGCTGACCATACGAGAAGGCAAGGTCTGCAAGCTGGAATCTCAGGGACAAACTTCTTTAGCGCAGAGGCGTCGCGGGCGCTCTGAGGGCAAGCTCTGCTCGTGCGAAAGCAACGGCGGGGCTTTGCCTGCGCAGTCCTGAACTGTGGACGTGAATTTCCTCCAGCACCACGCAGATTGCTGGAGGAAAGCAGTACCTATCCCTGAGGAGCGAAAACTGCGGAGAAGAAGGTGGCTAAGAAAGAGGGGCACGTGCAAGGCAAGAGCAAAGGGAACTGCCTGGAAGCTTGAAGCGTGGAGAAAATGGAGCAGGGCTGTGAACAGAAAGCATGGGAGCCGAGCAGACAGCGTGCAGGCTCCCATGGGACTCCAAGAAAGCAGTCAGATCCTGGGGAAACAGGGAAGCAGAAGCCCCTGTGCGGGTTGTCCAGCACCTCCTGCTGCCCGAGTGCCCTTCGGGAGGGCATTTCCAGCTGCTGCTGAAACGAACATTCGCTGCAGCCTCCCGTGCACGTGGCCCCGTCCTGCTGTTTGCAGAGCACTGCGCAGTGCTAAGCCGCAGTGTTGGAATATTGCTGCCGGGATCGGTCTGGGAACACTTCGGACCTTTCTGCCAAGGGCATGAAGGGAGCAGCGCGCGTGGCGCTCCCTATCCGGAGCTCTGGATGCAGGCAGGATGAGGGGACTGGCAAGGCGGAATTCCAGCGCGACGGAATCTCGGAGCACCTCCGGCTCCTCCCGGGGAGGGACGCAGGGATGTGCTCCGTGTCCCAGCAGGTGTTTCGGGGCAGCGAGCGGGGCTCAAACCCGCTGCCACGGCCCCGCGCGCGGCGGGTTTCTCAGGCAACTGCGAGTGGGCGGCACTGCGAGGCTGTGATTGTTTCTGGAGGGGAAAAGAAGGAAAAAAAGAAAAAAAAAAAACACAAGGGAACAAACAACCAGAAAGACACAGATCTCTCTGTGTGCAGCCCTTTTCCTGGCTCCAGACGGCTTGTGAGCATCTGCACCCTGGGAGCGACATGCAACGGTTAAAGTGTGTGCGGGCTGCGGGCAGACTGGTGATGGGGAGCAGGGACGCTGGCGCCCTGGGGAGTCCTGTTCTTGTTGCTGGAGGCCCAGAGTGCCGAGTCACAGCGGTGTAACAACGGGAACTGCAATAGCTAGAAGGGAAAGGCTTGGATGGGTCCATCTGCCTCAGCCCCTCTCCATCAGCAGAGGCTCAGTCCCCCAAAGGAAGCCAAAAGGAGCTGCCTGGAAAGCCCTGGAGATGGAGATTGTGGGACGTTCCAGTCAACCTGCAGCTTGAATCCTGCAGCCTTTCCACCTCCTCGTGCAAGAGGAGCCGCGTTGTTCCCGGGGTACCTGATGGTCAGCCAAGGGGAGCGCAAGGAGCCTCTGCTCTGCGGTGACTCCTTCAGTCACTCGGGGTTTGGTTCCCTCTCATCGCTCCGGCCAGGGCTTTTCCCGGTGCTGCCTGAGAGGCAGAGTTGGGAGCCGCAGCACCAATGGGGCGGGTGGTCTTTGCGGAAACACCCTGGCCGCGCCGCGCTGCAGGGCCACTTGGTCCCAACCGCATCCGTGGCCGGAGAGCGGCGCCCGGGGAGGTGCTGCCGTGTAGGGTGTCAGATACCCGCGTGCGCGTCCCGCTTCGGGAGCCGGGCCCTGAGCCCGGGAGCGAGGCAGGCTGCATCCGCGAGGGCGCCTTGCGATGCCGAACACGTTCCCCGCAGCAGTTTGATTCACGTCTTTATCTAATTCCTCCTGAACTCTCTAAGAGATGTGGCACAAACAAGTCCCCGGAGGTGCCGCGCAGCCCTCGGGGCTCTCGCCGTGCTCGCGGTTCATCGGGCGGCCCTCGAGGCGGAGCTCAGCGTGCGCCCACGGCAGGGCCCAAGCGCCGGGAGCCCTTGGGGGGCTCTGCAATGGGCCGAGCCCCCCGCGATGGCCGTGGCCGTGCGGACGCTCCCGTGGGAATTGCCTCGATCCCTCCCTGCGCGCGGGAGCCGGGGACATCGCAGCCTCCCCGGCTGCAGATTAAGGCCAGGGCTGAGCATCTGCGCCAGCTCCTCCTGCGCTATTTAAATTGCAAACGCTCCGGAGCGCGGGCCTTGGCTGTGCACACTGAGTAGGAATAAATATTAATCTTGATGATTTGTAAACTGTGAGGCTTCCAGGGACAGGTATGGCTGCGAGTCAAAGCGCAAAGGGCCTGGCACGGTGTTTTATGAGCCCTGGGGATGGTTTGACTTGCTTGAATGTGTTCTTGGCTTTGAGTCACAGATGTAATCAATCACAAAGGAGCAGTCCCTTCCCGGTGACTCACCAAGGCTGATTCCCTGGATCCGGGGGGGTTAGACACGCACCCGCCTTCACTGGAGCGCTGAGGAGCTTGGCCTGAGGAGCGACAGATGCCAAAGCTGCAACTGAGGCTGCAGCGGGGTTAGGGAAACACCACTTGGGTGCTGAAGGCAGAGGAAAGCCACGGACCTGGCGTCGGTGGGTTTGGTGGGGGACAAATTCTGGAAAATTTTCCTTCTAAATTTACTCCGGTGCCTCTGTCACCTCGGCGGCTTCGGAGGGGACAAACAAAACAAATGTCCGGCTTAAATCCTGCTTCATGAAGTGTTTGTTTTTTTGCAGAGGGATTGTCAGTGCAGTCTTGGGAGTCCTAATTCTGACAAAGGACTTCAAAACAGCAAGGAAGAAAAGGAAGAAAAGTTTTCCTCCCCGTCCATGCAGGTTCTTCCTGCTGGAGCTCTGTTCTTGTCCCACATCTCCTCAGCAGATGATAAGATTTCTACTGACCATGGCATCCCTCTCTGTCACTTATGGGTCATTCGGCTTTTTAGCTGCCTCTAGTACTTTAACACCATTACCCTTTTTCAGGAGAACCATCCCTTTTGGTCTTATGCTTCACTTTTACTCTTATTTCATCTGAATTCTGATTGAAGAAAACTCTGCACCGGCCGAACCTCTCAGCGAAAAGACTGGCCTATTTGCGCCCTGCTACATCAGTGCGAAGTCACCCTTGGAAACGAAGCAGTGGCGTTGCACAGGTTGGTTAGCGGTTGCTCGCCCTGCTACCATCGCTGTGCTGCTGAGTGCTGCTGTGCCAAGCAACGCTATTAGTGCTAACAGGGTAATACGCACTTGCTCGCAGAGCATGGAGGTTAAGAGGCAAGTTCGTTAGATGAGAGAGATCATGAGTGAGAAAGAAAGAGGCAGACTGAGAAATGAGGTCATTTGCCCAAGGTCGCAGCACTGTGACTTGTTATTTTTGCCTTTTCAAGCTCAATTATGTGCAACGGAGTCTCAGAGAAACAGCCGGGATTGGGACTGATTGGGACCACTGTGGGGCCAGTGGGTTTCGTCCCAACAGGTGAGTGCGAGTGAAGCAAATCTAAGCCCTAGACCCAGTTTCTGAGCTTAAGCACAGCATAAATTATACATTATTGGCTGAGACTCCTTATTAACTTCACTTGGTAAGCAAACATAGAGCACTTCGTTTTAATATGAAATATTCAAGTTCTCCTCTGATTGTTTTTTGAAATCTTTATGTATAATTTAAAGATGTAATGAACAGAAAATTTATTAAATGTGGGTATGTCAGATTACAACAAAGCCAAAGAAGAGGGAAAAGATAACTGGAAACTGACAAAGGTACCAAGATTTGATATAGATAAACACACTGAGTGCCAGGTTTTTCCTCGGGAGGGGGAAAAAGGCAAGAATTAGTCCTAGATTTTAAGGCCAGGAAGGATCTGGTTGATGATGTGTAAAACCCAGTGTTGCTCAGTCCACAAAGCATTGGATGGGTTTGTTATTGTCACTGGTGCTAACCTGCCATCAAAGCAGACAAGCTGCTTCACCCTCCGTGTGATTCGAGGCAACGAGTCCCCGTTCTTACGAATGCCTTGATGGAAAGGTTTCATGGATCTGTTTTATAACTGTTGAAGTGCTTTTCCTGTTGAAAATCGTGCTGTATGTACAGTGATCTTGTACCCACCCCCCTACCACCCTCAGATGTGCACTACAGGGTCACAAGGTGTTTGCAACATGACCAAAAACAGCAGCAGAACTCAAATAGCATGAAAGTAGAGCCGTAGAATCATGGAATTATTATGGTTGGAAAAGACCTTCAAAATCAAGCAAACTGATGTGGCTTAGAGGAGCTGTGGGGTGAACAACGTGTTGCCAGAATGAACTGGATTATTGTAGGAAAGTTTTGTCCCTCTGTATCCAGGCAAGCGCAGTATCCTACAAACACTGAGATTTGCCCCAGATTTCCAAGGTAAACTTTGGAAAGACCAGTCTTAGGTACGGAGGTAGCAAAATTGGGACCAATGAGGAAAAATAACTTGGGGCAGGCTGAAGGACACAATGCTCCTCAGTCCAAAGGGCAGTGGCGATGCTCTGGGAGAAGGGCAAAGGCAATGAGGTAGACACCATGGAAGGACTTGAAAAGCAGAACTGAAGGAGTGAGAAATGAGGAAGCCGCTTGGTGAGAGCTCAGTGTGCAGAGAAGGTCAAAGCCCTCCCTGGGGCAGGGGGTCCTGGTGAGGCCCACAGGACTGCACAGCGAGGGCAGCAGTTGCTTTGGGTCAACGTTTTCCCTGGTCCAGAGCAGCGCTCTGCACGAGGGGAGCAGCAGAGGTGGCAGCTTGTGTGAGCCTGTGGCTGCAAGGGCCACAGCGAGGCGGTGCGCGGGAGAGGGCAGGCGCAAGTGTGGACCTGTCCATCCTGCCGGTGGCGGTGGGGATCTTCCCTTCGGCTTCCCGGACAGAGACAGAGACAGAGAGGAACCGGCAGAGTCCGAATTTGTGCTCTGAAGATAACAGACGGGCTCAGAGGAGCCTGGAAATTGCTCCTGCTGGCAGCGCACGAAGGAGAGAGCAGGAGGTTACGGGTGTAACAACGTCTGGGGAAAAGCATTTTCCATTTTAAAACCAGGTAAGGAAGTCGTTTGAATAGGAAAACTGAATTTCCGGAGAGTCCAATGCCTGCTCACTGTTACCGGGAAGCTAAGCACTTCTGAAAACATGTTGCTCCTCATGGATCTGAATTTGATGCTGGTGGGGACAGTTCGGTGGTGGGAGCTGCTCCCCACATGGGGAGCAATCAGCTCGGGAGCAAAGGAGACGTTTGTGCACCGCAGCGTTTAAGAAAGGCCCATCCGTGTGTGAAACCCCGCAGTTTCATTCATCCTGCTTCCCTGGCTGGCTCCCGCTTCAGGCAGGCAGCAAGGAACGAACGCCCGTGCTGGGAATGCAGTCACTGGCTGCAGCTGGAATGCCGGTCTTTGGTGGAGATGTTGTCATCCAAGCCTTGTGCCGGCTCCTCCAAAAAAGCTGGGACTTAGCAGCGCTCCCGAGCGCAGGAAAGGACGGATGGAGCCAGTGGAGCAAAGCCCTGTGCATCTTAAGCAGCTCGCGTTTGGAGCTGGAGCTCCGCGTTAAATGCCATGATTCATCTCTATTTATTCTGCTAAGCAGTGAGCAAGCAGAAAGTCTAGCAGCCGAGATGATGTGCCTGAAAGGCTCTTGGCAGGCAATCCATCAAACACGTATTGATTAGTGCTGCCACGAGGAGCCATTTCGCACAGTAAGACCTTTACTCTTGCCTCCCTGACGAACGCTCGCCCAGATGTAAATCAGGTGAAGGTGTCCTTCCCTCACGCCGTGGAGCTGCGCCGGGAATGAGGGTTTGCTTGCCTACGAGCGGGAGCGTGGAACGCATAGCAATACCCGTACGGATGGGGAAAATAAAAAAGAAAGGGTCTAAGATGGCAGTGCTCCGGGAGGTTTAAAAAAATAAGGGGGAGAGAAGTAAAAGTGAAGAAAGAAATGAAAGTTCCCTGCAGGGAAGCAGCATGGGGTAGCTGAGGAGTCCTCTACAGGGCTGCAGTGGCCCAGCAGAGCTGGTGGCAGTGGTGACGCTCACCAGCCTCGGCTCACCCACCTTCCATAGAGCAGTGTCGGGACAGAAATCCTTCAGCTCTGACAGCGAGGAATCAAAACGCTTGGTAGAGCCAAGCCTTGCCCACTCAGAAAAATAAATGGAACCTGTTGCCCTTGATACTTGCAGCCAAATGGCTAATCTTAAAACTGTGTTTTTACCAGTCTTTCTAATCGCAGTGTGAAAGCCCAGCCTCAGTTTCCACCCATGAGTTCCTCTTGGGCCTGTGGGTGTTTTCTGCCCCATGGAGATGCTTGGTGCACTCACAGCCTCACCGTCTGCTCCTTGAAGGGCCAAGCGGGCTGAGCCCTGCAATCCGGGCGCCTGCTCTGATCCTTCCACTAAACGTCCACTCTGATTTTGTCACTGACCCCATTCACGGGCATTTCATGAGCTGTTACAGCAGCACTGTACACTCGCATGCAACATTATACCCTCGCTCTCCTTCGTGCCGGGTACAGAGAGCATCTTGCTCCTCACCTCTCCGCAGAGGCTTTGCAGAGGCACAGCTGGTGTTGACAGCCAGAACAGACCATTGCCTTTTTCTGATCTCTGCTGTGCTTCTTGAATGGGTTTTCTACGGATGGATGCCCTACTTGGCTTACCCTGGGCTTCTTTGTGCCATGGGCTGAGAAAATACGAGGTGATGTAATTTCTGCTGCCACTTCCAGCACATAAGAGTCATCAGAAACGCAGGGTGCTGAAGCAATGAGTAGGAGATAACGGTTGACTGTTTGTAATGGCCAGATGAGTGGCTCCGTGTTGTCATTTATTACCAGTGTAACAGCAGAGCCTAGAGAGCCCTGCCAACACCAGAAATCCCACCTGATTGTAGTGTTCTGTACAGGGAGGCAATCGGAACAAGCGGGAGATGTCCAGAGGGGACAGGAACCTCAGCAAGATGTCTTGGCTGCTCGAGAGGTCTTGGCTGCTCGAGAGGTCTTGGCTGCTCCTAGCGCTGCTGCAGGCTGCCGGCACCCGTGACAAGCTGGAGCTCCCCTCGCCAGCTGTGGCTGGGGGATCTCTCCATGGGGAGAAGGCAAGAACACGACTTTCTGTCTCACCGTGGGCCAGGTACCCTTGACAGCTGCCAATTAATCCCGTCTCCCTCCTGGCACTAAGCAGGTGTTGCCCAGTCCTCAACAAGCTTGTAAACGACAACGTGAGATTAAAGAAGATGACTGTAGATGCTGTTCCCAGCATGATGATGTGTCAACACACCTATAAACATCTGCCCCAAGGAGTGATGTATTGGAAAACCTCACTGATGGGCAGAAAGCAATAAGCTGTTGAGCCCGATAACTGTGCAGAGGTAATACACGGAATAGCTGGGGAGTGTTCCAGGTTCTCCAGGACTCTGATGAGGGGGAGTATTTTGAAAGACTTTGTACTCCAACTAGACCCAGCACAGCTTTGCTGACCACACAGTGTTTTAGTACAGCAGGTGGTGCAAAAATATATCTCCTGCATGCGGCTACATGCGGATGAGATTTATCCCTTGTGCTGGCATGAATCCGGAGCACACAAATCACCCCAGAGCCCGGTAGGCGCCCTGGCGGGGGGCTCTGCTGTAGCTCAGGTGAGTGATAGCCCTGTCCCTCATCATGGGACTATGCAATCCCCGTGCTATCGCCCCGCTGTCCCGTGATCTCCGCGGGACACGGGTTTAGCCCGAGTGGTTTAGGGCGCTGCTGCAGCCAGCGGCCTGCCCTGCCTGCCTCTCGGGAGGGATTTCGCAGGCCTGGAAGGAGGCAGCGCGTCCACGTTTCGCTGAGCACCCGCACCGCCGCGGCACCCGAGGCGGCGTGCGAACTGCAGGGCGACAAGATGCACATCCCATTACGCTGAGCCCCGGGTTCTTGCATCGTACAGGAAAGTATGGAAAGAGGAGAAACAGGCCAGTCTCCTCCAGGCCGCACTGTAAATCCTCTCTCTTTCTGTCTCGCAGAAAGCATTTAACTACAATTTTTCAGCTGCACGGATTTCAAATGATTCCAGCTCTTTTGGCTTCAGGGCAGCGTTAGCCCTGGACAAAGCTAAAGCTTATAAACGCGCTGCTTAAACACTTTCTGAACGGAGGCCAGTACAACATACAACGCTGCTAACAAAGCTGCGGCTTGTACTCTGTCAGGGTTTACGGTTCTGCTTGTTTGTTTGTTACTGCTTTTTTTTTTCCTTTGGAGCTAATTATTCCGGGAACAGGTGGCAAGCGGGAGAGGGTGAATGCATCTATGAGATGTGTTTAATCTCAGCCATTTAAGCAACAATTAGTTTTAATCCCTCCTAATTTATTAACCTTCTCAGGGTCTGCTATCACAAAATATTAGTAAGAGCTGGACGGGGAATTAATTCATCAGCAGCAAGCTAGCCGCACGCCTCTAATTGAGTGTTCAGCCAGTTAAATTGCGGTGATAGCACAGTTTGGAGACTCTCTGCCGTGCAAACCGCCGTGACCTCACTTATTTTAGCCTGTTTCACAGTCACCGGGGACTGCCTGTACTTTCCTGCTCCTCTTAAGGATTCTAATGTCAGGATCGTTTTTACTTCGCAGCTCAAAGCCCTCTGGGCTCGCGCAGCTATAGGCTTCTCCTGCGAGGAGCAGGCTTGGAAAAAACGCTCCCGGGGAGGCCCGGAGCAGGGCCCGGAGGTAACCGCAGGCCAGCGGGGTCCAATTCCGACAGTAATTCCGGGCGGGAGGGACAGCTGCACGCGGGGCGGGCGGGCGGGCGCCGCGGCGGCGTCACGAGCGCTTTCTGCCACCCGACGGATGGCGCCCGCCACGCGCGGCCCTGCGTCACCCCCGCGTCTCCCGCCGTGGCGGCCGCCGGAGCGGCCCTGCTGACCCGGGGAGGAACCAGCACCCCGCAATGCCCCCCGCTGATGCCCTCCCGCCGGGGCAGACACGTCCCGCAGGGCCCTTGGCCTCTGTGGAGCGAAGGGGACACGCAAACAGTGTGAGTCACAGAACCACAGAATCACAGAGTGGTTGAGTTTGGCAGGGCCCTCTAGAGATCACCTAGTCCAACCCCTGCTCCAGCAGGGGCACCCAGAGCACAGGGCACAGGGCGGCATCCAGGCGGGTTGGGAAGATCTCCAGAGAAGGAGCCTCTGTGGGCAGCCTGTGCCAGGGCTCTGGCACCCTCACTGTTAGAAAACATCCTGAGTCGCCTCAGGAATATCCCGTGCTAGGGACTTCCTTAGCTTAGTTACGAAGCGCATCTGTTACTTCCTTTCCCATGCTTCAAGCCTGTGTTTTGCGAGTGTTTCTGCACGCGTTGGTGATTACGGGAGCGGGGCTGCGCGGGTGCCCGTCCAGCAGCACGTGCAGCCGCTGAGGCGCAGCCTCGTGTTTCCACTGGTGCCTTCTCCTCGTGACGTGAATCCCGCGGTGCCGGCAGCAGCTTGGGGCTCTTGCCATGCTCGGAGCGAGGGCTCCGGTTACTGCCTTTCCCGCTGCGGAGCGCGGCGCGGTGAAAGTTAATGCACCAGCTGTTAAGTGCTTCCCGCAGAGCTTAACCTGGTGACAGCAAGGCTGCTGTCTGCCTCCATCTCATCTCGGATGAAGCCACACAAGAGCCTCTCAAGAACAGCGACAGCCTCCGCCTCCGCGCTATTTCCACCGCGCCAGCCCCCTGCATCAGTCAATCTTCCATTTCGGTGCCGGTAGGTGGCATTGCTTACTCTCTTAAGTGCTTGAAAGCTTAGCAAGACTCTCGGCCTTGCCTTCCGATGGGACCTTGCAGCAAGGCAAAGCCTTGCACCCTTCCCTGGCTCCGCAGCAGCTTCTAAACTCAGTCTCTAAGTTCGGGCCGGAAATTAGAGGCTTCTTTCAGCAGTTCTTCTTAGAAAGCTCGGTGTGCTGTAACTTGACAAATTTATCAGCAGGGCTGTGCGGTGCGGTTGCCCACGAAACCAAAGGACGAGATTGCAGAGCCCCTGTTGTTAATGCAGCGGCTCAGCCCCAGCTAATGCAATCTGCTCCTGCAATCTGCAAAGCTGCAGCTCCGTCTTGTCCCGGGTGGAGAGGAGGGGTGCAGTCATGTTGTAGGTCCATGGCACCCGTCCCAGCGAATAGCCATTTCCTGTCCTGGAAATAAAACTCGCGCGGTGCCATCTCTGTATAATAATAATTAAAAAAAAAAAAGAAAAAAGTGGGAAGTATTCCAAGTGGATGTTGAAAGTTCCTGGTTTTGGCACTGGACGTGCATCTTTGCTTGGACTCAGCACTCCAGGAAAAGGAACTTGGCAGGCTGGGGGTGGCTGTGGTGCCATCAGAAAAGGCTGTTGGGAGAGGAGGGGTGTATGAGGAGAAAGGCAAGCGGCGCAAAGGCTGCTCTCAGCTGAAAGGCGGAGTGCTGAAACCCCCAAGTCTTGCCCTGCTTCCAGGCAGGAGGGCTCAGAGACATCCATGATCCCAGGTGAAAAAACTGCCTCTCTGGACTTTGCTGTGTGGGTCTCCTGCAGGATTTCCACAGCATTCTGCACCGTGTGAGGAGGTATGAGGTATGAGGAGATGTTTCCTCCTCTCACACAGGAGGCTGGAGTGGACAGGGCGAATGAAGTGACTTGCCCAACAGCACCTTGCACAACTGTGTCTGAAATGGGGGTTAGCAGTCGTGTCACTCTTCCTGACTCTGGAAAGTGGCAGCAAACCTTCACAGACAATTATCTCTGTACAAACATGTCCAAGATCAACAGACCAAGGTGTCTCCCTTGCAACATCTCAACCTTGCCATATGCAGCCTGTCTTGAGCACGGTGAAGAGAACGATTCACCTGCTTCTTCCGAGGGGACACTCTGCAAGGGACAGTCTGCAGGAGAGGGATGAAGAGCTGCCTGCAGGGAAACTAGTTCCAAGTCATGTTGGAATGGTGGTGGAATATGGGAAAGTTTTAAGAGCCTGCTGTTTTGTCCTGCTATGTCTGTCTGTGTCAAGATGGCCATGGCAGGGCAAGGCAGTTTGCCCTTAGTTTTACTGCCACGTCCCTCTTGTATCTTGTGCTGCCTTAATCTTCTTAGAAAAAGTCTGTGAGATTGTGCATCCCTTTCAGGAGTCAAAGTAACCACAAAGGACCAGGGCCCGCACCTGCCTCCTGCACAGCTAGGATCCTTGATCTACGGCAAAGAGAGGCCACTTCATGCGTTGAGGAACTGAGAGTTGAGTTCTGCTGCTGCAGAAACAAGGGGTTGGTGGCCCCATCTGCAAGACCTGAGGACACAGAGTGATTCTAGACCCCTTCCCACTGGATATACAAAGTTCCACGTTCTCCCTTGCCCCTCAAGTGAGTGATCGGGACTGAAGATGTCTGCCCCTGAATCAGCTCCTGAATCAGCTGGAGAACACATTTCCTCATCAGGTGACCATTGTTAAATACCTTTCAGTTTGTATCATGATATTGCTTTGTCCCAGAATGAAAGCCACTGAATGAAGAATATAATTAGCATCAAACAATGCTCACTATGAATTAAGAGACTTTCGATTCCATTGTATATTAATTCTATGGAGTCTACTTAGAGTACTCTTTCATGACTTATTTTTAAATTTCTGTAAAGCACTCGAGTTCTATTCTTTTTAGAAAATGACGTGTGATAAGCTGTGGGACGTTCTCATGTGTGGGGTCAGAGCATATTCTCACACAGTGGCTTTACCATTTTAGGTTGCAATCATCTTCTATGGAAAATTTTGTGTGTGATTTAGGTTCTTAAGCACATTTATGCAATACCATTTTAGACGTCTTAGGGTGTTCGAGCCCTCTCCCCAAAGTACGCGGTATAATGCAGGACCAATGGGACCTTCAGGTTCATGGTTGTGAGATGTTGCTTCAGTAGCTGGCCTCTGTGTAACACAACAGAATATTTATGGCATATTCCTGTGCCCATGGAAGAGCAGCATTGGACCCTACCACTGGAGGAACTTAGGGGGACCTGCAGCTTGGGCTACTGGTAGCTCATCACCTGCGTGCTCTTCACCATGCACAGAGCATCCAAACCAGAGTAGTCTTGCACAGGGCAGTGAATGGAGAACAGGAAGGGTTGCTGTGGTAGAAAACCTGCTGTTTAAAATAAATTAGTGAATGTTGTTTGTCTTGACTAAGGAAAATAACGCGGCTCCGTTCTCCTTGCGCAACCAAGGAGCTGACAGCCAGATGAAATGTGGTCTGTGTTTGAGCGAAGCAATTGTTTCGTAAAAGATGTCTCTGTGGGTATGTGTTTTTTTTTCTTTCTTTTTTTTTTTTTTTTTTTTTTTTTTCTTTTTTTTTTTTTTTTCCTGTAAGAAATCCCATTCATCCACCTGTGGCCAAAACGTCCCGGGATGAAGACGTCCCGGGTCGGAGTGACCCAGGTTGCGCCGTTCCTTCGCTTGGGACATGCCCCCGGGAGCACACCCTTGGCAGGGGAGGTCCGAGACGCAGCGGTCCCCGCTTGGACTGTGCTCATGGCCCTGCTCCATGGCTGATGCTCCCCTCCCAGCAGAGCTCTCCGTCTTGCCGGGTGCGTCATCGCTGCCGTGACGGCGCTCCTTCGGATGGAATTAGCCCTACAGCGGCGGCATTGCCATGGCAACCAGGAGTCGGGAACGGCGGGATGGGTGCCGGAGCGCCGAGCTCGTGGTGACCGCGGAGGTCCCAATCCGGTGGCTGCCGTCCACCCCACAGTGTGCCGCTCCGAGGGCTGTTTCTGCCTCTGCTGCAGGAGCCCCACGGGTTGTGTTGACGGCCGTGTAGGAAGGAGGGCAGCGACAAAGAAAGCCGGTGTGACTCATTACTTAGTCAAATCCGAAACGCCTGTGTGTCTTTACTTCAAAGGATCCCTTCTGAATAATGTAAAAATAACTTCGTAGAAATGCTCGGTGTTGTTTGTCTTTCCTACGACTCAGGACAAATGAAACATAGGAGCTAGCAGCAAAACTGGCAAGCTGTCTAGAAGCTTTTGGGAGATGCTTCTGTCACTAACGTTACGGCAGCATGCTACTTGCTGAGAAATGTGCAGAAGGACGTGGCAAAGCAGAGCCCCGAAGGGTAATAGCGCTAGGAAGGCACTCTGGCACTGGGCATCCTTCCTTCCATGGAGGAGAGAAGGTGTGGGAGCAAGCTTCAGGCTCATTATTTGCATTTAAAAGTCTGCAGGACCTGCAAAGTCCCATCAGGAACGGGGAGGAAGTGCCCGGGATAGGCAGTTCCTTGGGACTGTGCTTGGAACTAGAAAACTAAACAATGCTCAAGAGGACAAGGGGTTGGAAAATGACAAATTGTTCTAGCGGCGCACGCGTCCCTGAGACGCTCCACGGCAATCGGATTAGCAGCCAGCGGATGTCTGATCATTAACGGGGAGACGGAATATTAACCGGTCCAGACAGGCCACAGACAAAGGGGCAGAGCGCTCCCTTTCAGATCTACTCCATGAGTCCCAGAGGTCCCTCTTTCTGTTTATACCCCGTGACGTACAGGCGTCAAGCCGAGGTGTGCCGGATGCTCCCGTGTGCTGGGCTGGAACACGGAGGCGCCGGCGGAGGCCAGGCTCTGCTTTCGAGGCACATCCCAAGCCTCGGAAAACCCACATGGAAAAGCCTTCCCAGCCTGCGTGAGGGCCTATGTTGACTGTGTAGGGGTAGAGCTGCCAGGTATCCACATTTTCACTGAAATGAACCTCAAGGTTTGAGTTGGGTCCCAGGGCTTTTCTTCTTCAGCTTAGTAGTAAGAAGAACCTCAAAGACCACATCAGTTGTTGGGAAGGACCAGATGTTGCTGTGGCTTGGCAAGGGGGTGTGAGCTTTGGAAACGATGCACTCTCCACTGAGGTTGCTGCTTATCTCGAGACGCCGACCATCTGAGCTGCTCAGCCTTGCAGTGCTGTGGACCTCCTTCAGTGTGTCTCCTGCAGTGCTGGGCAGCTCAGAGTCCCGTGAGAGGTAAATGAGGCAGACCGAAACACGTAGCCTTTTCTGAGGGTGACTGTGAACCCAGAGTGGGAAAAGCCATGAGAAGGTCTTTTCTCCACGAGGGGCACCAGCTGACTCCAGTGCCATGGAGTTCTGAGTGATGGACCACCTTCTGGGTGAAATTCCCAAACTGAGATTTCCCCCGTGCCCTCCTTTCTCCCTCGAAGGGTGAGGTTGTGTAATTTTCATAGCATCTCTTTAGGTTTATACAGTCACGTTTCAGATCCGGGGAGCCACAATTTCTTCACGAACTTTCCTCAGAAAAGCACTGACTCCTGTGCCCGAGGCCTGCAGGGGATGCACCTGAGAAGACGCATGAGACAAAATTGCCCTGGGTAGTTTTACACTCTCCGTGTTGGGCAGATGTCTGAATAGACTGTAGGAACAGAGATTGCTCGCATTAGTACTTAAATTGTATTTTACCTCTGGTGTAATAAGCTATCTGTAATCTCTTTGGTAACAGTGGGAATCTGGCAGACGAGACAGAGCTACAGGTTAAAAGCTATTAGTGCTTCCCATTGGAATAAAACCTCCCATTGCAAGTGACCTTTCCTGAGGCAAAAGCACAATTAAGAAACGATTTCTGAACTTCTGAGCTTGCATTTAATTTCAGTAAATAATGAAGAAAATTTAAAATAGCTCAAGAGTAGCAATATGTTTCATAATTTGCGTAATGATGTCTTTTTCCTAACTGTACACTAGGGATGAATGGTTGAAATTTATGTCCTATTGCATAATTAACCAATTCATGCTGTTCTTGATTTTTCCTAAGAGTTTAGATAACTTAGCAGCACTATGGTTGTCTTCTGCATGGAGATTTTTGTTCCTTCTCTTATGCTCCAGACTGTGTGACACAGTCTTATGGAAATAACCCCAACTTCCTTATCTTTAACTTTCTCTGTCCTGTCAGTAGCCCCCAAGAGGCTTCCTCCTTATCTTTCCCATCTCACAATGTGTGTGTGCTTGAGCTGCAAATTCTTTTTCCCTTTTTTAGTATTTCCCCCTTCCTCACCTGATGTACCAGAAATGTCCTTGGGCGCCTTGCCAAGGGCATGGAGAACCAGTAATGAATCTTCCAGAGCCATGTGTATTTTTAACTCTTGTGTCGGAGGACCCGATTTGGAACATAAAGGAACTCCAATAATTCTCCTTCGGTGAGAGGAGTGGCTTGTCACCTTGTGATATTGTGTGCTGAGGCTGAGTTCTTCTGGAATGGCTAATGGATCTGGGTGACCAGTCTGGAAATAGGTGGGTGTTAAGCGTTCAGATCCTCTAAGCAGCCTTGCGATGCCCTGGGCCTGGCTGAAAGCTCTGTGCTGACGTCCCCACAGAGGTGGCATGCAGTGGGATCAGGCCCTGGAACTCTGCTGTCTTCTTCTCTCTCCTCTGCTCTGTGTCATCTGAGAGAAACAGCTGGAACCTTCCTCTGGCAGCGTCAGCGGAGCTGCCGTTGTTGGCTTTCTGGGGTGGAATTTTGCTCCTGCGGGATGCAGAGCAAGGGGAAAAAATGTGCAAAGTGGATGCCAAAAGTGGAGCCTTGGTAGGTGGATGCCTCCTCCTGTGGCGGAATGAGGGGCATGTTGTACGGGACATGGCTCCTGGTCTCCCCTTTCCTGCTCCCTTCTCAGGAGACCTCAGCACAGACCAGGGCTGCAGGCGGCCAGACTCTTACTTACTGCTTACATGTGTGCCGTGTCTCCAGCCAAGGGGCACGGAGATGCTCCGCTGTGCTGGCCCTTCCTGCACGAGGATCTAGAGCACGTTGGAGCCCTGTTTTTTCTGGGAAGGGACCAGCTAATCAAATTAGCTTCCAGCATTACACTCTGTTCGGTATTTTCGCATGGGGAGATAGATACGTGCAGCGGAGACAGCCAAAGCACACAAATCCACGCAGGGAGTGAGGAGGCGGTGAGGACGCGCTGCAGCTGCACTCAGGGAATGGTTTTCCTGGGGGTTGCTGCTTGCACAGCTCAGCGTGCACAGCAAGGCTGCACTGAAGGCCTATCTGCAAAGCTACTGCCTCTCTAACCCCTGTTTTCCCTGCAAAAAGACAGGATTTGGTGGTTGCAGGCGAGCGCCTGCTGTGGATGCTGAGTTGCATTTAGCAATCGCTTGGCTGGGGTGGTTGCACAGCAAGCTCATTTCGCACAGTTTCAGCTCTGTGCTCTCTCCAGGGGATTGTGTCAGACAGGAAAGGTCTTTAACTTTTAAAAAGATTATAGCTGGACTCCCAAGAGACTTAGATTGCCCTTCTCTATCCTTGGGGAAGAAGTAAATTTTCTAGTGGGTTCATGTGGGTGTAGGGAGAGGGAAAGGATGGTGTAAGGTCCTGGAACAAAATATCAGACATGGGTTGAAGCAAGTTTGAGGGTAGAGGGGAATAGGCCTGATTCTCCTCTTGGATTGCTAGTTTATTGGGATGGATGTTAACAGATGATTTACCCAAGTGGAAGGACCTTGAGGTTCATGTTTGATTTCAGTGCGGTGAAAGAGGCGGCCCTGCAGTCATCTGAGAGCAGGACGGACAGCTAGTCAACACAGGGAAAAGCTACGGAAAAGTGATGGTACTTGCATGACACAGAGCGGAATCAGGAGAGCTGAAAGGAAGGACTTGTCACATGAGACCTTATCAGTGGAACAGCGTTTGCTGCATTTCCTTCGACTCTACAGTTTGCTGATGCGTCGGATGGGTGGGATAGAGCCGTGAGAGCCACTAGGAGCATAAAAAAGAGAGAGATGGTCAGAAAGAAAAAATAACAACTGGAATTTACAATTTTCACATGTTTTTCCCCCCCAGCAGGATTTTGAACTTCACTAAGAAAGGTGGTATTTTCACGACAACACAATCTCCTGTTTTGAGCATATCCTAGACGTTCTGTACTCCCACAAGGCTTTCCAGCTTGTGCAGTCAAAACATGGGAAGTTAGTGAACTGGTTCTGCTTAAATGTAAGTCAGGTGGATGGGAGGCCTCCTTCACACCATCAGGAGGCTGCAATTACTGTTTGGCTCAGGACGTAGCAATATTCTGCAGGAATCTGCTCTATTTTGGCAGAGTTGATGGGACTTTGGGATTACTGGAGCTTCGGAGATTTTTTTTTTTCTCTCTCTCTAACACTTTTCATGAAGACTGGTGCCTTAGCCTTGGTATTCTGAATGAATTCTGGGTCAGATGTTACAAGCAGGACAAATGACTGGCCAGACCATAGTCCATCCATCCTGAAACTTTACCTTGCCAGGTGCTTAAGGAAGGCTGGATACATGGGTCTGTATGAGGAAAAACTGGTGCGAAGGAATATCTGCCTCCAGTCATCGCATACTGGAGCCAACAGTTCCTGTGCATTGCAAATGGTCCCAAGGGGTTTTATCCCTGAAAATCCTCCTTGCAGCTTGGGGATGCAAGAATCCCTTTCCTCCGAACTGCTGGCATGTCACCTTTCCCCAGTGCCTAAGGTGACCCAGGCTGCAGGGGTTTGGAAACGTCTCTTTTGCAATGTGTGCTTTGATCACCAGATGACAGCTGCTAAGGTAATAAATATATCCTTGCTGCAAGACTTGCTGCCTGTGCCGGTGCCCAACCATGGTAAAAAGCCTGGGGAAGGGGATTTCTCCCTGAGCTGAAGGACTAGCGAGGACCACGTACACATTCTGACATATTTCAGCTGGCCCCGGGGAGGAAACTAATACTGCCCCCTGCTCAAGTCAATCACTGCTCCCAGCTCTGTGTTTTAGCAAGACAAAAAATCCGCTGAAAGGCTATGCTGGGAGGAACTAGCCACTTCCTTTGCAATCATGTCACGATATACAGGGACTTTCCTCTCTGAGGAGGCACCAGGTTTTGCTTCTGCACATGCAAAACCTTACCCATTACAGAACAAGGGTCACTTGGTCTGGAAAGGGGCTCTCTCTACTATAAGGTTGTTTTTTTACTTATTTTTCACTGTCAGGAAAACTAGGACTCCACTACCTGCTATTGCAAATGTACTAGAGAAAGATTGCAGTATCTATCTCATCTGTTATTCCAGAGGAAAGTACCCTTCCAGATGGAGCGACCCTTAAGTTATAACAAAGGACACACTTTTAATGTGCTCATATTTGCAGATTCAATTTCAAGATTTTTGGATTTGTGCTTCTATTACAAAGATTTGGAAACTATTTTTTTTCTGGAGATGAAAGGGATTTATTTGGGGAAAAATGTAGTTTTCAAAATATCATTATTTACTCTTCATAGAATTAAAAAGAGCAAGAAACAAAATAGGAAAAGGCAAAGGGGGAGCTTTTTGTTTGACTATGTTGCAAGGTAAACTGAGGGGAGCAACAGAGGGGTTGGCACCAAAGCACTTACTCTGTGAATCACACATCTGGAGGCAAAGACTTGCCAGTGTAAGCGGGTTCAGGAGTCTCATCCCCAACATGTCTTGCCTGCAGCAACCCACAGATATCTGGGGGAAGCACATTTGATTAATCGTGCTCGCAATATGGAGCTTTTCTGCTTAAGCACAAGTGCTCTCCCCGGACAACCCAATATCCCAGATCGAGAAACACAAACGTGGGTTCCCACCGAGGCGGCTTCGTGCTGCCCCAGCACTGTTCCTGCAATGCAAAGGGGTTGTTTATGTCGTACCGCACCAGCCGAGCCAGGTTTATAGCTGCTTAGCACCTCTGCGATTGGCACCTGCACGACGTGCAAAGCAGCTGAGTCTGTCTCCATGGATTAGCATGGGATATTTGAGTGGAAAGTTGTCATATGCGGGAGCCTTTCAGTGAAACAAACAAACAAACAAAATAGAGCTGAAAGGCCGAAGAAGTCCTCGCTTTAAAAACAGGATCAACATTCAAGTTTGATTTCATGAGCTCGGTGATGTGGTTTTTTGTTCTATTTTTTAAAATAAAGCTGAAGGGAGACTCCAAAATGCAAAATTTTTAAAAGAAGTGCATTGTTTTGAAAAAAAAAAAAGTGAAAATGAAGGGGTTGGGGGGGGGCATTATCACTCCTTAATCTCTAGCAGTTTGACCAGTTCAGCACAAAACTGCAAAATACTCCTAACGGTGATAACGTAAGTTTTCAAAGCCAAGAATTATCTGGGTTGAAGACATTTTGCTGAGCTCTATTTCTGCCTCGAAAGAGAAGCCTGCAGCTGTTTCATCGTGCATTATCCATGGGGCTTTGACTCCTTCCTTGACCATGTCTAATCAGCCCCAAATTTGCCTTATCCCATTAGCTTTGTTTGCTCTGTTGTCTGCCTCTGCTTTATCTTGGGAAGGAGTAAAGGTGACAGCCCAGCACCACGCAGGGCAGTGACTCTCTCCTTCCACTGCCCGCAAGGCGCCCAAGAGGGCGGCTCTGCCCTCGGATTAGGGCCCTGTAATGTCCCTAAAACACAAGGAAATGATTTGTTTAGCTCTGCCCTGCAAAAGGAAAATTCTTTTGTAGGAATCTGCTCTCCATGTACACATGTGGAAGCTCCTTCAAGGATAATCTCCCGTTTGAAAAGATTTCTTCTATTCAAGCATGGAAGGCAAATGGAACAGAAATCCCTAGGCAGTTAAAAATAATAATAATAATTTTTTTTAAAAAAAAGCCCTGCTTCACTGAGATGGCAAACAATAACATCCAATTATAGTTGCCGGAAGAGTCATAAAGTGGCTTTTCATGAGTCTGCTGGCAAAAACAAATGTATAGCAAAAAAAAATTATTCAGCAAGTCTCATCGGAGATTAAGATGCAAGAGAAAACTGGGGCAGCTCGCAAACTGTTCCCTTATCCCAAAGGGAGTGGAAGCTCCCAGGATTTGTGATAAGTCTTGCAGGACAAGGCAGTTTGTGTAAGAAGAGCCCCGCTCCCAAAGCCCTGCAGGCACGAAGGACTCACAGCCCACCTTGTTGGCGAGTAAATGTTTAGTCTTCATAGTCACAGAGAAGAGCCAGCCTGCAAGAATGCCAGACCTGAAACAAACAAATAAACAAAAAACTTGGCCTTTGTCTTTCAGAGCAGGATGAAGCACGACTTGCAGTTTCCATTTTTCTGATGCATTTTTCTACTGTTTCCTCTCAGACCTGTGCGGTCAGTGCTATACCACCTATACCACCTCAGGCACATCATCTGCGGAAGGACAGGGTTAAAAGAAAATGGGGGAAAAAATATAAAAGGATTTAAGGATTTTCAGTAACTTGCGATAGGAAGTCTCCCTGTCTGCAGGAGGTGCCTCGCGCACTCTAGGTCTGTGCAGAGCCAGGGCCACGCAGAGCGGTGCTGAGAGGTTCATCTTCCCCCCTCTGCCATGGGAGAGGATTATCACCCACTTCCCCATAGCCCCAGTATCCCTGTACATTTTCTGCAGGTTACACAGCATTCCCAAAGATTTCAGAGCTGATGGAGCTGCGGGCCACCTGCGGGGCATCCTCCAGGATGCTTGGGCACATCCCAAACATCCCAGGAGCAGCGGGTGCAGATGTCCCAGGGGGGAAAACAAAAAAAACCCGTCCGTGTGCGGTGCGGTCTGCAGGCACAAAGCAGAGAGGAGCTGCGTTTCGCACGCAGCTACGGCTGCTGCATGCCAATGCGCTGCGTGCTGCTGGGCTGCGGACGGCGGAGGCCCTCGCCGGTCTGTGGGAAATTCTGTCCTCGCAGCTTCTGCCAGGTTTGCATCAAAAGGGGCTGCGCGCAGCCTCGGTGCTCGGAGGAAAATGCAAAACAGCAGCAGTGTTCAATAATTTCTTTCCCCCCGTGGAGAAAAAGCCTTCCCTGGCCCCCGAAACGGGCTTAGTTAAAATAGCTCCGTTCTTTTGAAGTTGTGGGACACACAAACTGGCTGCTCCTTTTTCAGCCTGTGCCCAGCGTTGGGGGCAGTGGGTGCAGCGTCACCGTCCTGTTTTGGGCAATGACAAATGCATTTTGTGTCACCCTTTTGCGGAAACCTCAGCCCATCCTGCAGCCAGGGGCACGGGGAGGCACCTGACAGCTCCTCACTGTGATCAACACAGCAAACACATGTGCACTGTTATGATTTCCCCCTTTTTCACTCTACCCCTATCCCCACTGTGAGTCCGGAGTGAGTTATGACCTGGCGGCTTCTCCTCATTGCCAGGTTTTCCTTTCAGAAAGGCTTTGGAAAGGCTATGGATTCAGAGACCTTCTTCATGCTCCCACTCCTACTGCCTCCCACCTTTTCTTCTTGCTCTAATAGAAAGTAATGTATGAGGGTGTAAGTGACTTTCAATGTTACGATCCTGGAAAATCTGAAAAAAAGTTTGTTTAACAACAAGAGGACAGATATTCTCTAAAAATAAAAGCTACTTTCCCAGAGTCCTCGTGGAATCAGAGCAAAAAAAAAAAAAAAAGAAAAAAAAAGAAACTAAATTCACATGTCCCTAATTATTTAACAAGAATTCCTGAAATTCCCTCAGGACAAGTAATTTGAAGCAACCCACGCAGTTATTTTTCCTGTTTCCTGGGGCAAGTTTATGTCATAATTTGGTTAGTTACAGTGTTATCAGCCCCCTCAAAGAACTGGCCATGCTAATGCGACAGGCTGTTACCTAACTTCATGCCTGGAGTTTGATCCTCCAGGCTCCCTAAGCCCTTCAGCAGTTTTTGAATGGTCTCTTTATAACCCTACACATGAGGACCTTTCCTGAGGTGGCTGCCAGAGGGAGATTAGTGAGAGCAGACATTTTTGTTTGTCTCCCTTCCACTCCGTCTACACCACGGCAAACCCACATGCATCATAAACGCATGGGGCAACTTCACCACCCATAGGCATGAAAACAGACTCCGCCGTGGACTCCACAGACACACTTGGAGACATGAATGTGTTGGAGCTGAAGGCACTCATGGAGCTCCACGTTGCAGGGTGGGGAAACAAATACTTCACCTGCTTTTAGATACATATTCAATGTGCCTTGGTGCTATCCCCCTTGGGAAGACCCTGGACAGGCAGGGACGGAGGTCTGTGTCTGCTGGTGAACTTGCACAAGTCCTTAGTCCCCTGAACCTCGGGACCTTCGGGAGCTGCAAGAGAAACCTTTTGCCTTTGACGACACCATTTCATTCCATTGCTTCCCGCATCGACTGTTCCCCAGGGAACGGTCTCCAGGGAAAATTCTGTTTTCCAGGGTGGAGGACCTGTTTATAGAAGCCCTGGTGACATGGCCCAGCAGGCAGCAGGATCCTCTTACTGCAGCCCCTGCCCTTGCTCTCCTGTCCCCTCCTCCCCACTCCGTCTCTGCTCTGTTGTGAGGTTGGAGCTGCAGGAACATGCCCAGGATGCCGGGGCCCCTTCCTGCAGGCCCCGGGGAACCGGGGAGACGCAAGGAAGCACAAGAGAATGAGATCCTCTTGCTGGGGCTGAGGCGCTGTGACACGAGGGAGGGACGCGGGGCTGCCCCTGCCAGGTGCCCCTCGCCCCTGCCCTCGCACATTTTCGTAACCTTGCAGGCGGTTTCAGGCAACGCCATCTTTAACCTACTTGAGGCAGGGCCGGGAGGGAGGGCCAATGGCCGCCGGGGTGGCCTCCACTCCCCCGCTGGCTGCCGCCATGCGAGCGGTGCGGGATGATCGCTCCCCGGGGACGCGTTTTGAAAGACGCGTCTGGAGAGCGGCCATGGCGGCGCCGTGATGATGAGTGCACAGGGGAAGGCTCGGCTGCGGGGAAGGGCATGGAGACACTGAGGGTCGGGATGTGTCTCTCGGGTCTGCGGGTGTCCTTTGGTGCCCATGGGGCTGCAGGACATGCTGGTCCTCACCACCAGCAAGACGAGGGTCCCCCAACCAGTGTCCCTGTTTCTGCCATCCTGAGGTCACTACAGGCTTGTAGGGGCTGGTGGTGTTCACACACACGTGCATGCAGAAAAAAAAGGTGGGTTGAAAATATTTGTTTGGGAGTTTGTTATTTCCTTATGTAGAAATCAAATGGAGGTTCTGTCTGAGTTTGTGGATCAAAGAATCACAGAATCACAGAGTGGTTGGGGTTGTCAGGGCCCTTCAGAGATCATCGAGTCCAACCCCTGCCCCAGCAGGGACACCCAGAGCACGGGGCACAGGGTGGCATCCAGGTGCGTTGGGAAGATCTCCAGAGAAGGAGCCTCCACAGCCTCTCTGGGCAGCCTGTGCCAGGGCTCTGGCACCCTCACAGCAAAGAAGCTCTTCCTCACATGGAGGTGGAACTGCCTGGGTTTCAGCTTGTACCCATTAGCCCTTATCCTGTCACTGGCCACCATGGAGAAGAGTTTGGGCCCATCCTCCTTACATCCCCCCTCAGGTATTTGTACATATTGATCAAATCTCCTCTCACTCTTCTCCAGGCTAAACATGCCCAGCTCGCTTAGTCTTTCCTCATGTGATAGATGCTTCAGTCCCTTAATCATCTTCGTCGCTCTCCGCTGGACCCTCTCTAGAAGCCCCACGTCCCTCTTGTACTGGGGATCCCAGAACTGCCCCCAATATTCCAGGTGCGGCCTCACCAGAGCTGAGCAGAGGGGCAGGATCCCCTCCCTCGACCTGCTGGCAACGCTCCTCCTCATGCAGCCAGGAGCCCATGGGCCTTCTTGGCCACGAGGGCACATTGCTGACTCATGGTTAACCTGTTGTCAACCAGGACTCCCAAATCCCTCTCCACGGAGCTGCTTTCCAGCAGCTCAACCCCTAATCTGTCCTGGTGCCTGGGGTTATTCCTCCCCAGGTGCAGGACTCTGCACTTGTCCTTGTTGAACCTCATGAGGTTCCTCTCTGCCCAACTCTCCAACCTGTCTAGGTCCCTCCGTAGGGCAGCACAGCCCTCGGGAGTGCTAGACACTCCACTTAGTTTGGTGTCATCTGTAAACTTGCTCAGGGTGCACTCTCTGCCCTCCAAGTCCAAGTCAACAGCACTGGGCCCAGTATTGAGCCCTGTGGGACATCGCTGGCCACAGGCCTCCAGCTAGACTCAGCCCCATTTGTCATGACCTTATTGGATGTAATTTCCCTTTTTTTCTTTTTCCTTCCAGTGGCAGAAAGATAAAATTAAGTATTTATAGGCCATAAGCAAAGATTTCTTACATATTTGCATTTCCTAGGGGGTAGAAAGGAAGAGAACAGGTTTTCTGCTTGTTCCTGAGTTGAGGTCTTTTTGAGGAAGACCTCTCACCTCCGTCTGCTAAACCTTGTATCTAAAAAAGGGCTAAACCAATGCAGAACTTTCCACATTGCACTTGGTTCCTCTGTACTTCCTTTTTATTTATTTTTTTATTTTTTCCTTTTTTCCCTGTGTTTCTAGCTCCATTGGGTCTTCCATTGCTCACATGCAAAGGGCAATGCTGCCCCTCTGCTCCATGGGTTAAGCACGCTGGGCATTAACCTTGCACATGGTGCATGGGTGCAAGCACAAGCCTCCTTGCACAATGCCTGTCTCCGTTCCTCCAGGCTTTCTTCCCTCCAGTGAGAAATAGCCCATTTTAGCTCTCCCTGTTGCCTTCCACCCAGTACTATAAATCAGGCTGTCTTTTACACGTGGGGCTTTGCTTTCCCCTATAAGACTGCTTATTTTGCAGAGGAACCAAAGCCAAAAGCCATGGTGAGCGGCGCTGAAGTGCATTCACGTTGAGCCCCCCAAAGCTACTCCGTGATCTGACCATGACTGTCTGCGAGAGAAAGATTATATTTTTAAATGCTCGAGAATGTGCTGTGTCAGTGAATGCAATGCAGATTGCTTGGTGTTTAGGCACACTTTCTGCCTTCACAAAGTCCCTTGTATTTCAGATTATTTTGGGTTTACAACAGATTTTTGGACAAGTTGTTCAAGATCTGGGAAACCAGTAATATTCCATACAGCTTTTCTTTTTTTTTTTTTTTCGCCACCTTAAAGTTTTCCTCTTAATTTTCCTTTTTTTTTAAGGGGGGACTTTGCGCAACTCTTTCAGATTATGTCTTAAAATGAGGCGTGGGCATGACAAGGAACCTAAAATTATGCAAGCAAGCATTTTTGGTGTAACAAATCAGATTTTACTCCAAGGAGCTTGCAAAGCTGCTCCCTGCTCTTGCTACTGAGAAGTTACAAAAATCGCACTGGGAATGAACACGTTCTGTTTTTTCCCTGTGTATCTCTGGAGTTTTGTTGGGACGTGTGGTCCACGCAGGGCTGGCCTGCAAGGTATTGCTCCCACTCCTTTCCACCTGCTTCATCCAGTCCTGGTGGCAGCTACAAGTAAATTAGTTGTCTTCGACAGTTATTGTGTGCAGGTAGAATCAGGTTGATTTCTGGGGGAAAAATGCACTGAATGAGGTCAAGAGAAAGTGCATAATTTGGTCAATTAAAAAAGGAAAAGAAAAAAATGTTTGACTAGATGGTCTCCAACATAGGACAGAAGATTAGAGGGTCTCCAACATAGGTCAGAAGATGTCTCACTAATTTTGCAAGTTGAGATTAGCACAAAATGTATTGTTTTTCTCTCTTCTAGCAAGGCAGACTTGTCCCTTCCCTGGCTCCTAACCCCTTATCTCCTAATGTCCCAGCGTGATCAATCCTACCCCCATTGAATTTTCCCTCTGCCTTTAGGATAGGAATAGGAGTTAGCAGTGGAGGAAGCTCATGCTGTGTCCTGCACTGTGTCCTGCAGAAGATATCTTCTTTCTTGCAGATCTTACCATTTCTTCTGTGAAACCTAAAGTTGTGAGGGTGACTCTCCCCTGCCAGGTTAAAGCAGCGTCTTATAGAATGAATCAGGTATATTTTAGTCTCCTAAAGTGTGTAGTGCTAAAAAAGAAGTCATTACCAAAGTGGATTGCATTTGTTCCACTTTGCAAAAACCAGGGAGTTCTCCTTCCCCATGTCAAAGGCTTCTTTACGAAAATGGCGCTTTGATAAAGCACCACAAAATGAAATAAAAATTAATCTTGTGATTAACTTAGTATTTCTTCATTACAAGTCCTTACATAACAGATCTTTCACCCTGTGGCCAAGAGTGAAAAGCTGCTTGCAAACCATGTTGCTGAAGAAAGGGCAGTGAGAGCTGAAGAGCTTGGAGATGCAACTTTGCCTTTCTCCGGAGTACCAGTGTAATCTCTAGGGTATTTATTTACACATCAGATTTGTATTCCCTTAAGCATAGACAAAACAAAGCTTTGGCAAAGGCTGTTCAAGTGAGCAGACGAAGGCCCATTGCAGCTGCAGGACTACGAGTGCTATTAACAGTTGATTTTTGAGGCAAAAATATGGACAATAAGGAACATCGTTGCATGCCCGGAGTAGCTCGGATGGGGAAGAGATGCAGAGCAGAAGAAGGGGAGCAGAGTGGAGCAATTTGGCCGATGCCCTCAGGGCAGCGAAGCAGCCGGGCTGGACCGTGCCAGGCTGGATTGAACTGTTCAGTGCCAGGCTGGACCACACTGTCCCAGGAGGAATCATGCAGTGCCAGGTTGGACCATGCCGGGCTGCACCATGCCCCACTGAGCTGGACCGTGCCAGGCTAGACTGTGCAGTGTTGGGGTAGACCATGCAGTGTCATGCTGGACCATGCAGTGCTGGGTTGTATCTTGCAGAGCCAGGCTGGAACACGCTGCTCCAGGCAGGACCAGCTTGGCTGGGCTGGATGGCTGTACCGTGCCATGCCAGGCTGGACTGTGCAGTGCCAGGCTGGACTGTGCAGTGCTGGGCTGGACTGTGCAGTGCCAGATATAACCATGCAGTGCCAGGTAGTCCCACGCAGTGGTAGTTAGTCCCATGCAATGCTGGTCTGGACGGTGCAGTGCCAGGCAGCACCATGCAGTGCCAGGGAGCAGCACTGGGCAGTGCTGGTCCGTACCAAGCAGTGCCAGGTAGCCCCGTGCAGTGCCCGGTAGCCCCATGCAGTGCCCGGTAGCCCCAAGCAGGGCCAGGTAGCCCCGGGCGGTGCTGGTCCCGGTTCGCGCTGCTCCGGGACCGCCCGAACCCAGCGGGGCCCCGCGGGGCGGAGGGGCAGCTCGCTCGCCCGCCCCGCGGGGCCCCGCCCCGGCGCCGCGGCCAGTGAGAGCGCTGCTAATTTGCATATTTGCATACCATTTGCATGCCGGCGGCCACATAAAGGACGGCGGGCGCGGGGCAGCGGCAGCGCGACCGTCCCCGTGCGAGCGGCCCGCTGCTTGGCGCTGCCGCTTCTCCTCCCTCCTGCCCTGCAGCGCTTCCGAAACTGCCTTTTTAGTTGTTTACTTTGCCTACTTTCTTTTGTCTCCTTTTGTTTTGTTTTTTAACTACTGCGGCGAAAACTTTTTTTTTCCTTTTTCTTTTCTTTTTTTTTTTTTTTTTTTTNCGGAGCGCCGCGGGAGCGAGCCGAGGAGGCGACATGGGGCGGGCGGCGCTGCTGGCAGCTCTCTGCCTCTGCCTGCGGTGGGTGCCCGCGCCGTGCACGGGCCCCGCACACGGTGAGTGAGATCCCGGTCCCGCTCCTGGACCCGCTCCGGGACCCGCTCCTGGTCCCGGCGGGCGAGGAAGGGATGCTGTGATGAGCTCAGGGGGTCCTCGGGAGGGAGATGCCCCGGGGAGAGGTGGCCCCGAGGGTCCCTTGCCCTCGAGTGACATCCTTGGGGAACTCCATCCCCATCCTGTGGGAGCCCCTCGTCCTTCTTCCCTCCGTCGTAGGTGCGTGGGGGCTGCAGGGTGGGAAACCCACGCGCGTCCAAGGCACGGCGAGTTTGTCGTGGTGACACTTCTAGGTTGTGATAAATGCCTTTAATGTCCAGCATTTATTGGGGGAAAAAAAGCTAACAGAGGGTTATTCCTAGCAGTGCCTGCATGGATGTGCTTACATATACATTGCTGTGTCTGTGCTGTTCTACCTGTGTGTGTTTGTAGGCACCCGCCAGGATATAGAAGTTGGGACAGCTACCTTGGCGACTATAGATGCGCCCTGCTACTCTCTTGGTTAATCTGCAAGGGGCTTGCAGATTTAGCAAGTGAAGGGTTTGGTTGCAATGGTCCACTACTACTTAAATTTATGCTAGCAGGGCCCTGTCAAGGTCTTGCTCTCCTAGACGTTGCATGTGAGAGATTAGTGTATCTTTAAAAGTCCACACCGTGAGAGGAAAAGGTGGATGTATCTGTTATAGCCACAGAGTGAAACTCCAATGGCAAATAAGAGACTGCTGTGTGTTTTTTTTCTCTCTTTTCTATTTTTCCCCCTTCTGTGGACGCCTCTGTTATTTCCTTTCTGTATAGAGATGCTGCAGGGAAGTACTTGGCGCTGAGAGGACAGGGTGCTAGGGTGCAGCCAAAGGAATGTCTGCTCGTATTAAATACTATCTCGTGCCATCAGAAGTGATTTTCATCAGGGTATCCAAATCTCATAAAGCAAGGTAACTCTTTCTGAGCAAGCTTTCATCCCTCTAGGAGTAACTTTGCTATGGTGACTTTCTAATGAATGTGTTAATTCTCCATAGAAAGAGATTATATGAGAACAGGTGGTGTGGCCATCCTGAAACCATCTAAGCCTTGACTCTCACACTATTTCTTGCTCATCATAGTAAAAATATGTTTTTGAAACCATGGAAAAAACATTACACAACTCCCTAGGAATCCAGAATCCCTCACAAACAACATTAAAAAAAAAAAAAATCTAGGTGCAGATAACATTGGTGTTCCAGGAAAAGATAACATTTCTGGGAATGCATGCTGTTCTCTATTTTTACCAGCGTAAATCCAGAGCGAGGAGCCGCCGCCGACCTGCCCCGCCGCGCGCTGCCAGCCCGCGGGGCACAGCGGCGTGCGGGCCCTGCAGCGGGAGCCGCGCTCCCGGGAAAGCCCGCTGGGATTCCCGGGCTGCGGGGATGTCCCAGGTACTTGCACTTCTCCTGCCTTGCCTGGTCCTCACAGTGCGGACGCTCCCTGCGTCTTGTGGCCTCGGGCTAATTCCCGGTGCCCCGGAGGGTCTGGCGGATGGCGAGGGATCTGCTGCTGGGCTGACCGAGCTGCAAGGGCCCCAGCTGCAGCTGAGCAGGGACAGGGAGCCCCTCGGACGCGGGGCAGCACCTGCATGTGCCGGCATCCGTCCATCAGCTCTTGCCCCATCACTGCATCGAAGGGCTTGGTCTTCCCAGCAACGTTTCCAGCCTGGGAAGTGTGGGAGGACTTGGGCTTGGGGCGGCACTGTTAAGGAATACACAAACAAACGGGAGCTCGAGTTTCTTTCGCAGAGAAGTTAAAGAATAACCTGACTTATGGGGTAGGCTTTTTTCACGGGGTTGCAACACGGTAGCCTGGTTTCCGCTTCTGCCATAGATCAAATTAAGCGATAACGCTTTCTGCGATACCCTGCCTTTATTACAGCTGTGCGAGGCTCGCTCGAGGAATGCGGCGCGGCAGATGCATTCCCATCCCTCCGGTTATCAGCTGGAGGACGAGCGGGTCCGGTTAGCTCCACCTGGGTCTGTAAATGTTTGATTTCATGTGCCGATGTGTGCCTGTGCGTGTGGGCTCCGGTTCACACGGGCACGCAGTCCTGATGTTCGTTGCACTTGGCTAACAGCGTTCTCATTTCTGGGTAAATAGCGTGAGGAAACTTTTGTTTGTCAAAGCTTCCCTGTTAATCCACGAGTAAATCAGGTGCACTGATTTTGGCAACGGCGTTATTATGATTTTTGGCTGCTTGTGCCCAAGGTTGGCAGTTTATTTTTTGCTTAATATTCCAGATGCTCTTATTCCTCAGAATTCAAGTTTTCCACTAGTGATAAAGTTTCTTCCATAAAAAAACAACTGCAAGGTTGCCTTAGGCTTCCCATGAAGGAAACTTGAGGCTGAATTCCCTTCTTGATTAGTGTGTAAACTTGTATTTATACTGTGTCAGAAGGCTTGAAGTCAGCGATATTCTTTCTAAATTGGTAGGATTTTCCAGTTTAATGGAGGTTCACAAACTGCAGGTCCGGAGCAGAGTGTTTGCCTAAAATAGGAAAATTCAACTACTGAATTTTCCCAGAATCTAGGTATTTTATTAGCACTTTCTTCAGTGTTCCAAGATTTTAGAATATACCTGGAATTATAGGACAGCTCTTCAGAAGATTAGAGTTTACAGTATTTAGGTAAAGGTTTGAGAAAAGCATCACAAAGTTTGCAGAATGTGATAAAATGACAGACTTTGGCAACAGAGTCTATATGCTGTCATAAATGCCGTCTGGATAGGTGGATATCCCCTTTAGGCCACCTTTGCTTTAGGCAAGAAAACTTTGTTTTATACAGGAGCTGTATGTGCAACTGTGTACCTGGATGTTCTTTGCAACGCAGAGCACATGCCTTAATACCTCTGTGCGCCAAACTCTGGAAAGTGTGATTTTTAGCAAAAGCACAGATTTGTTTTGTCTACGCATTTAAGCCCCAAGATCTGTTTCCCTTCAAGGCCTTGTTTAGAAACAGAGCTACAGTCTACTCTGTAAAGCTACTAAAACATTTTAATATAGCCCCTTGATTTTCTTCAAACCTGATTTTTTTATTTGTCTACGTTATGTCAAAGCAGAAGTAAATTCTAAGTTAGTATCCACTGCTTAGAAACCAGCTGAAGACCCTCTGTCTGTGAGTTGTGATAAAACACATATTTAATTAAGCGGAGATGAGTGCATACCCAGGCCATCTCTGCATTTCTTTGGCCTTGTGTAAGGCTGCAGGAATGAAACCCACCACCATAATGTTTGCCTGGAAAATTAGAATGTGATTCACGGAGATTCCTCATTTTAAATCCATGCGGAAAAATTCTGTTACAAAAGTTTATGCATGACACAGTCTGGGTCTCTATTATTTTCTTAATGAGACCAAGACATTGCTTCTAAGTACGTATTGGAGCTGACAAATGTGAGCTTTCTGAAGGCATACACTGCTGCAGTTTTAAAGCATGGTATATGTACATATCAGCATGCATGCATGGTGAGTGCATATACATCATTACTTCTGTATAGTATATCTAAATTTAAATTTGCAAATCGTAGGAGATTACGTGGTTTTGCATGCAGCACACTCTCATTTTACAGCGCAAGGTGCGGACAAGGTATCTCGTGCTGTGGCCCAGAATCTGTAAAGCTAAATACAAGAAAACTTTTGAGGACAGACAGCTTCTTAATTAACACGTTGTCAGGAGGCAGTGTCAGTAACCAACCCCACCACGCTTGTGCTTGGGTCATTGGGAGGGTGTCTGGCTGCTGGGAAGCCAGCACGGGTGGCATGAGTTTGAGAGATGCTAATGGTACTTTCTTCTGACTCTCTAATTCCTTCTGTGGCAAAGCTAAAGGAGCAAGATGCCTTCTGCTATTTTCCTGGCTTGGGGGCTGCTGCTTTGCAGCAGCTGCTTTCACAGAGGTGCCTGCATTTCAGTGCTGGGTGAATTGCCCCTATGCCCTAAATCCCAAGCAAAGTTCTTACGAGACTGGGGCACATTCATGTTTGCAAAGCACCTTGCACCTCTCCTGGAGAAGATGCCACTTTACTGCAGCCTCTCCTCATTAGTGACATATGATTCCAAGTTTAGATTTGGGGTATAGAAATAAGCCTGTGGCCAACCTAGTGCTCTTTGTGCATTATAGCACGTATCCTCTAATGAAAACACACAATGAGACAGACATCAATTTAGTTTAGGTTTTAGGTGATTATCAAATAGGTTTAATTGAGAAGGGAAATCATTCCTGAATCTGAAAGGAGGTAGTATAACAACTGAGCAAGTGGCCTATTCTTGTTCGCCTTCCTGTGTGGGACAGAAACACACATAACTGAAAGTCCTTGTACTGTGCACTGTACAGGTGAAAGCTCTTGTTATTTTTAAGGTGTTACAGATTCATTGCTGGCTGAATGTTAAATAGCTTATATTTATCCAACAACTAATGAGCTTATAGGTCTTAACTTTTTTTTTCTGTCTGAAAAAAGAAAAAGTCTAATTCGTTTCAGAAAAGGATTTTGGACTTTTGGCAAGGAAATGAAGTTTGGAATGTGAAAAAAATACAAAAAGAAGGGCAGCTTGTTTTGTGAGAGACCTAGGGTCATCCCAGGATGAGCATCAGTTGCGGGCCAAGCAAGTAAATCTGGTATAGCAGACTTGTGCGTTTTCAGTAGGTAAGGTGTTATTTTCACTCTCTGCATGTTTGGATGGGGATAACAAACAAGCAGAATGTTTTGGTGATGCTGTAAACTGCACCTGCTCTTGAGGCAGAGCAGGCAGACAGGGTCCCATGCTGCAATAGCCAGGATTGACCGATCTCGCAGGTGCAGTGACGGTCCAAGCCAGTGCTGAGCAACACCAGTTCACTTCGAGCCTATGCGTAGGCTTCGCTTTCGATGGGCTTAGGCCACCTTAAGCAACTGATGGATAGGCTATTTTTGTTGCTTGTTATTTTTGTTGTTGTTGTTTTTGTGTTTGTACATGCAGGAGCATCTCACCTTGCACCTCTGCGTTGATGCCTGTGGTGGCTCCAAGCCATTCGTTGAGGTGTCCTTAGGAGCTTGTGAAACCTCAGAGGGTAGGATGCCAGGAAGCGACACCGAGCAGGGCCATGGCTGGGCCAGGTTCAGCTGCACTTGGAAAACAGGAGATCAGTATTTGCTAAGTGGAAGCTGCTGAAGCAGGACCTGGTTTCAGAAAGCTTTGGAGTGAACGCTTAAGTCCATCCTTAATTACAGGGTCTGCTGAAGAGAGGTACTTAGGTGTTGAATCAGACCTCAAAAGAGGAGTCGTTTAAGTTTCCTTCCAGACAAAGGACTCAGCAAGCAGAAAAATCTGAAGTCAGGAACAAAAAGAACGATTTATATTTTGAATCTGGAAAGTCGAGGGGGTGCACTGAGAAATAAGTGATCCTTTCAGGCACAGCCCACCACATGCTGTGTTACATAATATTTCCCCACTCTGGATTCAAAACTTCTTCAGACAGGGGAAGATTCCTCTCAAAACCTGATTATTAGGTTAGCTGAGATAATACTGCCTTCAAAACACAGATTTCTGCTTTGCTAGCTCAGTCAAGTTCCCTTAAAGTGTTTTTGATATTCTCACCTGCTGTTTTCCTGTGTTTGCTGAGAAAACTGTGTTTACAGCTGTTACCTCTGATGGACTGCAGCTAAAAAGGAGCCTTGTTGAGGAGTGATTAGTGCTGAAGTGATGTGGAAAATGTGCCACCGAAATATATTGTAGTGTGGTAGGAACTTACTGCTTTCCCACATATATGACAGCACTCATGTATAGTTTTCTATAGCACTTTGGTGATTCACAGGTTTCCTATTAATGATAGAGTGGAGAAAATACTGACTCCTGAGTTGAAATTATATGTATCTGACAGCTGGCCAGCTCTCTCTCTGTTTCAGCAGAATTAGGACATTCGGGTGGGAGCAGCTTTCGCACTGTTTTCCTTTTTGCATAGCCATTGTGGTGCAAAAGGAGCACTGAGGCAAATGAAAACCAAATGCCCGTTTCTTCCGTGTTTTTTGATCCTTCTCCAACACAACGCCTGTGATGGTTCTTCCCTTACTGCCACCTCCCTATAGCAGAACTGTTTGCCTTAACCACTCTCCCTTTCCTATGGTCTTGCACTGCAGGAGCTGAGAAGAACTTTGAGGGAATCGAGAGCAAGTTTTCCTTGAGGACAGCCAAGGAGCCTGACGAGGACTCCTGCTACCTGGTCCCTGGGCAGGTGGAAAGCCTGGCACACTGCAACTTCAACTTCACCAGCAAAACCTTCGTGGTGATCCATGGATGGACGGTAAGAGGGAAGGGGAGAGATCTCCCTCCTGGGAATGTCCACATTCCTAGTGGACAGTGTTAGATGTCTTAGCAGATGTGCCTTGTTTGCCAATGAAAAAATATTGCTATATATATATATTTTTAATTATTTTTTGAACAGGTGACAGGGATGTATGAAAGCTGGGTCCCAAAGCTGGTGGGCGCTCTGTACAAGAGGGAACCTGACTCCAATGTCATTGTGGTTGACTGGCTCACGCGGGCTCAGCAGCACTACCCGGTGTCTGCCGCCTACACCAAGCTGGTGGGACAGGATGTCGCCACGTTCATTGACTGGATGGAGGTAAGAGATGCAGTCACATGTGCCACAAAATAAATACACATACATATACATATATATATATACAAAGTCCGAGGAGACAAAGCAGCAAGGATGTAGCTATGTTGATAGGCTCTCATAGGATAGGTGAGGTTGAGCTGCATCAGATCGTGCTTTGCTGGACTGATAAAATCCCACGTTTCCTTCTGTGGCTGTTTCCACACAGAAAGCCTGAATATTTTCACCTTGTGGTCTGCGGAGTCCCCTGGATCTACACATTGGTGCTCAAGGCTCTGTGAGAGTAGCTCTGAAAGACACATTCCTATAGATCATACAGCAATCAGCACATGCTCTGTTCACTTAGAAGTCTATCCTGCCTTTGGGGAATATTAGGGTATCCAGAAATTGGTGCATGTCAGTGGGAGGCTGGAAAGTTTTGATATAATACATCACTACATGTACTTTGGTAAAAAAGTATCTTTGTCTGTCTTTTGATGTTGTCAGACTTGATTTCAAGCTTTCTAAAAAATGCTTTTTTTCGCCAGGAGGAAATTGAGTACCCTGTCAACAACGTCCACTTGCTGGGGTACAGTCTGGGTGCTCACGCGGCTGGGATCGCGGGGAGTCTGACCAAGAAGAAGGTCAACAGAATTACTGGTGAGAAAACCTGTCTGCTCCTTCCAGGAGCTGAAATACCACTTTCCCCCAGGAGGTCACCAGAATAGTTGTTGCTTGTTGGCAGTGCTTAGGCTGTATATTCGTTCTGCCCTGAATCAGTGTGGCTGATAGTCTGTATAGCAGAATGGGAAAAGCTTGAGAGCAGAGCAACAAAGGTGCTGGCTGACAAATCTCAATCTCCTTGTGCACAGGAAATGAGTGAGTAGGCAGGGGGTGAGCAACCTTGAGGAGAAACTGGCTGGGGGCATGTGGCAGAGGCTGGGCAGACCCATGGCTTGGAAAAGGTTGCTGTCTCTTGCAGCATGAGAACTCCAGCTAGCTCTTTTTGAGCCAGAAGCCACCCCTTCAACTGGTAAGGTGACCCAAGCCAACAGGATCCTTGTGCAGTGGGTCTTGTACCTGCAGGGCTCATGGACAACGGCTGCTTCCATGAGGTGTTTATACCAGCTCAAGGGGTCCATGCACAAATAATCAGAATCAGAATGCAGATCCTAAATGAAAATCCTCAGGATGGTCTTACTGAGTGCTGGTTCCAGTGGAGCTGTACAGGGAGGGCACATCCCACGGGGACAGCTCTACGTGCAGCCGTGTCCCAGGCGTGTTGTCCTCGTATGAGGGCTCGTGCAGTAACAGAAGACGCTCATGCCTGTTTGATGAATGTACGTTTTTATTTTCTGGCAGAAGAGCGGTGAATGTTTTTGATGCTACCGTGTTGCTGCGGTTGGAAGCGTACCACAGTGTTCCCCTCCCCGTAGGCACGCAAACTCATTTGTGTTCCCCGCTTGTCCCCCTGGCAGGGAGATAGCAGCAAGACATTTTCCACACTTCAGACACTTCAAACGGAAATTTTTAACTTCCTCTGTCTCTTGACAAGGCAGAAGAACACTGAGAAAATATTTATTAGCTGGTTTCTCCCATTCACTATAAACACTACAGCCCTGGAGAAGTTAATTGTGCCTTTTTGAACATATGTTTACATACACCTTTTTTAACAAAGGTGACAGCATTTCAAGTTAGGGTGTTTGATCCTCCTGCATGCCTGAATGTTACTTAAATGATCCCGCTGTAGCGACACCGCTTAAGAAAAGCTCCATCCCAGTCGCTGAGTTTGGTGTCTGCTACTGCTGGCGGTACGTTGGCAGGCTGCCGTCTCAGTGCTGTTCTTGTGGCTTCCTCGTGAAGGGCTGGATCCTGCTGGTCCCACCTTCGAGTACGCCGACGCGCCGACCCGCCTCTCGCCGGACGACGCGGACTTCGTGGACGTGCTGCACACCTACACGCGGGGCTCTCCGGACCGCAGCATCGGCATCCAGAAGCCGGTCGGACACATCGACATCTATCCGAATGGCGGAGGTTTCCAGCCGGGTTGCAACCTGGGAGAGGCTCTTCGTCTGATCGCAGAAAAGGGCTTTGCTGGTAAGACTACTCCGCAGCAAGCAGGGCAGAACCTAAAGAGGGATCTTCAGTAGCATGTGGGCTTCCTGCTAGCAGGGAACCTCTGAAGAGACACAAGAAATTACTCTTCTTCTAGGTTCTTTTAAGACTCTCCATATAAAGACCAGTTTTGGAATAGAGGCTTTTGCCCACTGACATTTTTATGTCATTACTTATGACTTAATGTCATTACTTTTATACACATTCATACCTGTGTCTATACAAACATATGAATAAAATATTATACGTAGTGCATATTTCTTTTTCTTTGAAGACGTGGATCAGCTAGTGAAATGCTCTCATGAACGGTCCATTCACCTCTTCATCGACTCCCTGCTGTACGAGGAGAAGCCCAGCATGGCGTATCGCTGCAACACGAAGGAGGCCTTTGAGAAGGGCCTCTGCCTGAGCTGCCGCAAGAACCGCTGCAACAATTTGGGCTATAAGGTCAACAGAGTGAGAACGAAGAGAAACACCAAAATGTACTTGAAGACTCGTGCACAGATGCCCTATAAAGGTAGGTCCTGCCTGATCTCTGGTGATCAAGAGTGCTGTTTGTGTTCGGATCTGTGCAGGAGCGGGTCCGTGCTCCAGATGATAATAGTTCTTGGTGCCTGGAATGTGTTTGGTGCCTGGATGTTGCTACAAAGAGCAGCTAAGAGCAGCCTTTGAAGAGCAGTGTGGCTTTATTTATAGCATGGAATTTGTTGTGTGGAAGATGAAGAGGGAAATGTTTTATAACAAACTTTTAAAGTGACAAAATGAGAAGATGATTTACTGTGCAGCTGGGACTGTGACCGCACATGGAACAAATGAGTCCTCTGAATTTTTCCAGTACTTTTTTCCTCCGTGAGTTTTTCCTGCTGCTGGGGAAACAATCAATGAAGCTCAGCCTCATGAGTAACTTAAGATGTGCAGCTGTCAGATGGTGCCAGAGGAGCACCATCCCCTATGCTAAAATCTCACAGCACTTCTTGATTTCCACTGCAACAGCAACAGGTCTGAGAAAGATAGTGCCAAAACTGGAAAGTCTCCAGATAGAGAAATAACTACTAAGTTGTGCTTTCTTTTTATTTTTTTTTTCTAATTTTCTCTATCTTTGACTATGTCACATGGCTTTGTTGCCTGTATTGTGAGCAGAGAGGAACGGTGTGATGGCCCAGTAATCAGAGGGGAAAATTCTTGCAGAGCTGGAAGAGATGCAAGAATAGTTGCAGTAGTTCTGCTGGTATTTGGCACTTGGTCTGCGGTGTCACGGGGTTGAATTTACTTTACCAAGCTCCTGTACGAGGAGAAGGACACAGTTCATTTGATTCAAACTACGTCATGCACATTTACAACAGGTTTGAAGGCCATACCGCAGACACCGTGTTTACTGAGTTTCCACTCAGCTAGACATTAAGTTTAGTTGCAAGCATTGCAAAATTTTTTAGCTGTGAGGCTCTTGCCTCCAAAATTTTACCTTCTCAGAAAACTATTTCCCTATATATCCACAAACTTCCTCAGTGTAGTGATGCTGGAATATTCCAGACCAGGATTTGCACAGGGCTTTTTAAAGTGTTTGCTGCTCAGTATTATCTCTTTGGAGCTCACAGCTTTTTCGTAATAACCTTTTCTTTTGTGTTCTTCCTCCAGTGTTTCACTACCAGGTCAAGATCCATTTCTTTGGGAAGACAAACACAACCAAGACAAACCAGCCTTTCCTGATCTCCTTGTATGGCACTCAGGATGAGAGTGAGAACATTGCTTTCACACTGTAAGTAGCAGCAGAAAACACTGCAGTGCAACCGATTCCCCTGTGTTTTGCTACCCCACTGCTGTGTCCAGCCCAAATCTCTTAAAACCCTGGTTGAGAATTTTATTCTTCTAGCTCCAGCTATGGAAATCTGTCCCTACAAGTTTCCAGGGTGGGATCTTGTCAGTGATCAAAGACATTGTCCCTTTTCCCCTTTTTAAGCTGTTGTGCCATGCTCCAGCTGTGTTAAAGCTGCTTAAAATCAGAATGTGACCTGGAATTTTTGCTTGATCCATTGACCAGAAATAGAGGAGAGTTTTTTTCTTTCTTCCTTGAAGTACATAAAGTCCGGTTTTTCAAAATTTTTCCCTTCTTTTGCTTTCTTTTTTCTTTTGCTTCTTACATAACCCCCATCCTACCAATCTTTCCATAGCTCACTTTTTAATATTACCTGTTAGTCTTGTTGGCTCTTACAGCCTTTGCAATAGTTCCCACTTCTTTTTGCTTCGTTTTTCCCTCCTCACAGGCCTGAGGTTTCTTCAAACAAGACATTCTCCTTCCTGATTTACACAGAAGTAGATATTGGTGACCTGCTCATGCTAAAGCTGCAGTGGGAGAAAGACACTTTCTTCAGCTGGTCTGACTGGTGGACTCCTTTTACATTTGACATCCAGAGGGTCAGAGTAAAGTCAGGAGAAACTCAGAAAAAGTAACTTGCTTTCATTGTCTTAAAATATTGGTTTTAATTGATGGGTTTTTTTTTTGTCCTGAGAGTGTGGGATAAAACATGGCAAGCAGTTACAAATGGGTGCAGCACTGACGGTGAGACCTTCCGTGGCACCAGAGCCATATTTACCTCAACTGGCTTTGCAGTTGCTTTGTTCCCCTGGGATCTGCAGTCTGTAATTTTACTCCCACGGGATTCATTTGCATCCCACTGTCTGATGTGTTTCAGGTTAATTATAAAATACTGGAGAACCTCTGCAAACTATAAGTTTTGATTGTATTTGCAGTTGCTCCCTCCTTTCTCCTATTGGACGTTTCTGCAAGTTCTCCTGAGAGAGCATACTTAGGAGACTTTCAGGGACCTTTCCAAAACCGAATTTGCACAGGAAACTGTTGCTTCATTAATTTGGAATTCCTTGGAGCTGGGAATCCCTGAATAGCCAATGGAAACAGAAACATATGACTCTGTTGAAGGCATGTAAGACACTGCCAATATGTAAATATTAAAATAGTGCTCAGAGTCTGAACCGGACTGTTTTTCTCCTGAATCCTTTGAAACATTCAAATTCATTAGGCAGGAAAACTGTTGGCAGATAATATGTTCCTTCCTTGAATAAAGAGGGCAGTCACTTTTATTTAAAAAAAAAAAAAAAAGTAGTTATCAGGGTGAGCAAATAAAGGGGTGGGGGAAGTACTGATAAGTTTAAAAGCAGCCGCTGAGGTTTGCTGGAATTGGCTGCTTGCTTTAATTGCAAACATCCAGGGAGCAAGGCTGCCTTCCAGGATCAGTCACCTGAGGCGAAAGGCCGATGTAATCATGGATCCAGGAGACCTTGTGCCAGAGGAGCCGATCTCCTGGCTACTGGAAGGCTTCATGCAAAGCACTAAAGTTATGCCTGCAATTTTAGCTCTATGCTTAATGCATTTACCTTGCTTTCTGGTAGGCTGTGAGGTTTTTCTGTCACAAGATCCATGCTTTCTGCTTTGTAGAAAAGCTATTTTCTCCCCGTGATTTGGCACTTAAGGCAGTAGTGCCCCACATGACATAAGCATGAAGGCTGCCCTCAAGTGTGGACTCTCTTCCTAGAGTTAATGTAAATATATATATATATAGTTAAGTTAATATTACCTTAATATTGTTAATATCGTCATACATATGGTTAAAATCCTGCCTCAGTGGCGTCACTGTTTGTGCTTGTTCCCCAGGGTGGTGTTCTGCTCCCGAGACGGCATCTCGCGCCTCGGTAAGGGAGAAGCGGCGGCGATATTCGTGAAATGCATGGAGCAGCCGACCAACAGGAAAAGAGGAGGGTATGTATCAGCAGTGTTGCCCTAGGGCTGCGGGGGGCTGAATGGCAGAAGAATGAATCTCTGGGGAATTTCGTAAAAATCTCCCAATACCGGTTGACTTTTATGCCGCTCTGCTGAAGACTTGGGGGAGCATCACAGCTCTGACTCACGAGGGCTTTACTTTGGCATCTTGAAAGCCCTCGATGTGGCTCTCTCCTTTTGTGGTTGTTTGCACCTCTGCAAAGCAAATAGCCGTCACTCCCTGTCACGCTGACACAGTGGACAAGCATGAAAGTTTGCTGTGCGGGGTTAACAAACATGGCACTCCTCGCTTGGCCTCTTTCTAGAGGTGCCCTGCATTTACCCCTAAGTCAAGGGCATCCAAACGCCCACGCTGAGTCAATCCAGAGCCCCGTTTTCCCACTGGCCAGCAGCAGATTTGAAGGGCAGTGGAAAAGCCAAATGGGCAAACACAGATATTCTGCTGCTGGCAACCTCCAGGTGAGTGGCTTCCTGAGAGCTGCCTCTAAATTGCATTGGAAACTCCATCTTTGTGTTTAATAAGCCGCTAATGCGTTCTTCTTATCTATTTTTTTTTTTTTTAATTTCTCCTGACCTCGAGTAAACTTTCAAAAATGGGCCGTCTTTCTTTGAGCTTTATCCACTAAGGTTTGAGCTGGAGAAGTGGTTGTATTTATTTTAGTGCAGTTGCTATGGGTGAGAGGTCTCATGGGGACATTTACGAATGGAGATCTAGTTCTGCATAAAAAGACATATGTGCTGACCTTCTCTCCACGACAGTGACCTGGCGAGGCCTTGAGACCTCCTTGTCTATTTGCAGTGCACCTGTAAAACAGGCCACCTCGGTTATATTGAGCAGCAGCCACTGAAAGCCCAAGTACTTAATTTATTTTCCCATGTTTTTGAACGATAAGTCACAAAAAAAAAGAAAAAAAAAAAAGAAAAAAAAAAAGAAAAAACAAAAAAAGACAAAAAGGAACAAGGATCTCTTCTTCATCTTATCTGTCCTTTTTTACCTCTGCAGTGCCAAGAAAGCCTCTAAAGAAAATTCTGCTCATGAGTCTGCTTAGAAGTTACAAGAATGGAGATTCCTTTCCACACTGGGCAAGAGGAGAGTCTGTTCATCCCAGTGAAATGGGTGTTCAAAACCAAATATATAGAAGTATTTATCTGCTGCTGGCTTTTTTTGCCTACTATTTCTAGCTATTCTAGGGGACTTTTTGTAAGGAAGTCTCAGCACACAGAAAGTTGTTACTAACCATAAAGATGCATTATTCAAATAGTTAAAAAAAAAAAAAAAAAGTTGCCAAAACTACTTGCCAAAAGCTTGAGTACTGAGGAGGAATAAGTAATCTTGCTTAATCGTAGTGCCTCATGACAAAGTTTCTTGATATCAAATCCTCTGTAGTAATTTTCTAATATTTATTGAAAAGAAGTAAAGCCTTATAGCTAGCTTTTCTTTCCAACCGATACAGTATTTCAGGAGTATTCTGAAACTGAACAGATTTGGGTTTTTGTTTCTGTTTCTGTTGTTGTGTATTTTTCTTTTTTTCTTGCTTGGCAAACTGAATTTTCTGAAAGTTCAGTGGCCAGATCTCCTTGTCTTCAAGTGTGTGTTTAGCAAATGAGTAGATCTCTTATGTGCAAAAATACCTTTCCTATTCTTAATGCTATTACTCAAAGATGTCAGGGACTGAATATGGGGATAAATTTTTTTAGCTTGTGGTTATGAATGTGTTACACTGGGGGTAGATGCCAGTGCTGCTTTTCAATAGGTATGATCTGTTAAGCTATGCGTTATTATGCAGCTTATCCTGCAATAAATATCCAGCTGTAGGGCGAGACAGCAGTACCAGTGTCCTATGCAGATACTGTATGGTTCATCCAGGCTTTCATCTCTTTAAAAAACGAAACCATCGAACCTCCAACACTGTGCCGAGTGGGGAAGCGCAAAGGAATCAAGCTACCAGAGACTGCAGGAAATGGACTTTTCACCTTGTTTGCATCCCTGATGCTAAACCGTGACAGCTACTCTGCTCTTTGACACCTAACGTCAGTCATGTAGCCGAGTGGCAGCTGTATCGGGTTTGGACCTAAATCAACCTGACAGCTGACAAGCTGCGGTCACGCTCCCCTGTGCTGGGATCTGGTTTCCAGTGCTAGTGGCGGGGCTGCGTGCCGGGTTGGTGCCAGATGCTTGGAGGTGCTTGGTTTTCCAAAAGAGGTGGGATTCAGCAAGGAGCAGGAGCTGGGACGGTAAAAAGGTGCCTGGCTGTGTGATCCACAAAAATAAGTGCTCTGAAAAACACTTGAATTAGACATGCTGTGAGTAGCCAAAAATAGGTGAAATGAAGGCTTTGGACCTTTCTTCCTTCCCTTTTTTTTTTTTTTTGACATGTATTTTTTTCTAGTGCTCTGAAAGGTTCGTAGTCTTCATTTAGCTTTAAGGGGATTAAAAAAAAATACTGGGGATGCGGGAAGGCTGGAAGGTAGATACTTGGAGAAGTGGTAATGTGAGCTGTCGATGCTGACTTTCCCAGTCTTTTCCCACGTGTGCAAGATGGTACAAAGCTGGTGATTCTCCAACATCATTCCAACTTTAAAACAATGATGACACAAGTATGCATACACATATATATAAAGACATATATATATATATATTTCTAGCCATGGCTATTGTTACATATAGGGACAAAAGTTCTAGACAGTGCAATAGTTTGAGTATTAATAACTCCAACATTGGTCACATTTGGTTTCCTAACCCAACAGCTACAACAGAGATAGGATGAGTCACTGAGGGAGGGGTTGAGTATTGAGCCACTGCATTTGAGACTTCTAAAAATAAATACAGTGATTTGTTCCATACAGACTTTAACATTTTGTTGCAATTTTCTCCTAAGATTTGTGATTCTTTGGAAACAAAACTTGGGTAAACAGGTCTGCTTTTAATACAGGATCTAATACAAACACATACAGTATTTGGTCATCAAAGAGTGAAGGTTCTTGTATGTGAGGACACATGATTTAGCTTTGAATGTTATTTATTAGCTGTATATACCCTATTTATGTGTGTAAAGGTAGTTTGTATATATTGCTAAAGTTACTGAGAGTCTCTGCATTTATACAGTTGTGTGGTATTAATCCTGTATATAACTTTCAGAAAGACTTTTATCAACGAACCACTTAACCACATCAGAAGTAATGCAGTGTAAAACATTGTTTTTTAAAAAAGAAAGCTCCTCAGTTTTGTATGGAATGGAAACCTATGGTTTTAATAAAAGTTTCAAACTGATGCCAAGTCACTAGTTTCCTTTTGATAAAATAGCCTTAGCAGTATCTGTGTTGTTTAATGTGAAACCCATAGCCTATTAATGGGATTCTGGGACGAGAAGACAGGGTACAATTTTTTTCAAAGAAGCTTGGGATATTGTTTTTTTTTTGCATTTTGTGATACCTTTCATAAAAGGGAAAAAAAAGTCAAGGCAGCAGAGAGTCATTCCGTACAATAAGCATCCTGGTCACATGTGAAGCTGCTGTCAGCTGCACTTTGTGGTTTTCGAGTTTCTTGCCCTTTTAGGGACAGCCCTTACTTTGAAAGGCGTTTCCTCTTTTTTTGGGAAATGCCGGGCCTACATTTCCCTTTTCTCTATACTAAAAACACTACACTTCTGCCCCCTTGGCCACAGAAGACCAGCACTTATCCCTAACCACTACCTGTGGGTAGAGGAAGTAACAGTGAAAAGTCTTTGACCCACATCCTGCTCGTTTTGCTGATCTGCAGCAGGGTTGTCCTCGGATTAACGCGGTCAGAGCTACGTCCATGTGCTATGGGACAGCGTAAGTAGAGCAGCTCCGGCTTTGTTGGAGGTGACACTGGGCAGGAGCAGAACTGCAGAAGAGCTGATGCTGCAGGGAACTTACGACCTTCTAATCTAACTCCCCTGCACAAGCAGAGTCCCGCGATAGTATCTGTCTGGGGACTTGAATACGTCCAGGGATGGTGGCTCTACACTCTCTCTAGCAACCTGTTCCGGTGCTGCCTGCACAGGGAGAAAGTGTTTTATGTTTAGATGGACCTTGCTGTGTCTCCATTGGTACCTGTTGCCTCCTGTCCTTCACTGGGCACCACTGAGAAGAGTTTGACTTCATCTTTTTTGATGGACCCTCCTGTCCTCCTGTACTTACACACATTGTTAAGATCTCTCCAAGCTTTTATTCCCCAGGCTGAGCAGTGTCAGCTTGCTCAGTGTCCCCTCATATGACAGTCCCTTTGTCATCCTGGTGGCCCTTGGTTGGACTTGCTCTAGCATGTCCATGTCTCTCTCGTGGTGAGCCCAGGCCTGGGCCCAGCGCTGCAGACATGCCTGACCAGAAGGGAAGAACATCCCCCTCAACCTGCTGGCAATGCTCTCCCTTTTGCAGCCTGGCAGACCTGGTTGGCCACATTTGCCATGAGAGCACATTGCTGGCTCGTGATCAAAATCATGTTCCTCAGGTTCTGCTCTGCAGAGCTGCCCCCCAGCAGGTTGTTCCCCAGCCTGTACTGGTTCGTGGGGACTCTGCAGCTCTGTTTCTGCACTCTGTGGGGGTTCCTGTGTTACTGAACTCCCCGAGTTCCCATCTCTCCAACCTCTTGAGGTCTCCCTGAACGGCAGCTCAGCCCTCACTCAGGTCTATCGACCGTTTCTCACAGATTTGTATCATCAGCAGCCTTGCTGCGGGTGCCCTTTGTCCCGTTGTGCGTGATATTAGTGAAGGGCTTCAGCAGTACTGGGTTCGGTGCTGACCTCTGGGCTGTACCACTAGTGACTGCCCTTCAGCTGGACTTTGCCACTGATCACAACACTCTGAAGTGGCCATTCAGCCAGATTTCAATCCTTCTCACTATGCAGCCGTCTAACTTGTGCTTCTGCAGCTTGTCTCTGGGGATGTTATGTTAGACGGTGTCAAAAGCCTTATTAAAGTCAAAGCAAACAACAACATTCACCGCTTCCCCTTCATTTGCCAAGCCTCATCATAGCAAGTTATCAGGGGGATTATGCATGATTTCTGTTTCATATATGCATGCTGACGACTCCAGACACCTTCCTGTCCTCCCTGTGCTTGGAAAGACTATCTAGTCTCCAGTATTACTTGCTCCATTTCCTTCCCGGGGACTAAGATGTGGTTCATCATGCTGCAGTTCCCCAGATCCCGCGTCTTACTCTTCTTGAAGATAGGGGTGACCTTGTGCTCTTCCTGGCCTCAGGAATCTTTCCTGAATGCCATGATCTTTCAAAGATAATCCTGACTGACTTCACAATGACTTAAGCCAGTTCCTTCAACACTCAAGGTTGGTCCTCCTGGTCTGTGGACTTGTGCATGTCCAGTTTGTTTAAGTGTCCTTTAACCTGATCCTCCACCTCCACTGAGCTAGGGCATCATTGCTTTCTGGAATTCCTTCGCACTAGTAAAGGCAAAGAAAGCATTCAGGACTTCTGCCTTTGGTGTTCTTTGGCACTGGGGGCCCTGCCCCTTTTAGCAGAAGGCCCACATTTTCCCAAAACTTTCCCTTGCTGCTGATGTACAGGACTTTCTTGTTACCCTCCATGTCCCTTGCCAGTTTCAACCATTGCAGCTGGTGGGCTTCAATGCTCCTGACCCCAACAGCATATCCTCAGTGTCCCTATATTCTTCCTGGGTCACTTCTCTCTGCTTCCACCTCTTGTATACTTCCTGCATGTATTTTAATGGGAATTTTCTTGTTCATCCATGCAGGCCTCCTGCTGCCTTTGGTTCATTTCCAGTTTGCAGGGATAGACTGTTCCCGAGCTTGAAGGAGGCGATCCTTGAAAATCACAGAGATCTCTAGGTCTCCTCTTCTATCCAGGGTTATGCCCCAAGGGATTATTTCAAATAGCATTCTGAAGAGGTCAAAGCCTCTTCAAAGCTTGTTCTGTAGACCAGGACTGTGATCCTACTTTTTGCTCTTTCCTTGCAGGATCCTGATCTCTGTTCTTTTGTGGATGCTGCCACCAAGGCTTCCACCAGCCCTCACATCTCTGATCCGTTCTTCCTTGTTTGTGTCTATGAGGTTTGGCATCTCCTTAATCCCCTGTGTTTGGAAGCAGCCACCAATGCACTCCTGGGTTGCTTGTGCCCTGCTGTGTTGTCCTTCGAGGAGATATCAGGGTGGTTAAAGTTACCCATGAGAACCGAAGCTTGGGAATGTGAGACTTCTTCCAGTTCTCTGAATAAGAATTGGAACAAAGAGAACTTCTTTGTTTTTTTCCTCCAGACCAGGCTGTCCATAGCCTACACCCACCACAGTGTCACTCGTTCTGCTCTGCCTGCTGGTTCTGGCCCGCAGGCTCCCAGCAGTCCCTCGAGAGCCATCTCCAGGCAGAGCTCCACGCATTCCTGCTACTCTCTCACATAAAGGGCAACCCCTCTCTTCCCTCCTGAAACTTAATGAGAAGGCTGTATCCACCCATCGAAGCACCCCGGTCGTGTGAGCTATACCAGCATGTCTCTGTAATCCCAGTGAGATTTTCGCCCTATATTTCCTCCTGTCTGCTGCCCATGCTGCACGCATTACTGTTCAGGTACTTCAGAGGGGGTCCTCGGCATACTGACTTCCTAAAAGGGGCAGGAGAACTTTCCCATAACAGTCCCCATAGATATTTATTTCCATGCATATGCCTGGGTTGATTCCACTTCAGCCCTGTTTGGTTGCATTGGTTGTTCGGCTGATTAAAAGGTTCTTTTTGTTTACATCTTCCCAAACTTTTGGTTGCCAACTGTGTCCGCCACATCCTTACTTGATCATTAGTCATCATCTCCCTCCCACATCATTTCTAATTTAAAGCACTCCTTACTAGCCTGGCTAGCACACTGGTAAAGATACTTTTCCCTTCTTTTTTTCATGTTTATTCCATCTCTTCCAAGCAGTTACTGGCCATTGAAGAAGATCTCATGGTCTTAGAAGCCAAAATCTGTTGTCAGCACCAGCTGTATGACCACTTTTTGACCCATGAGATCTGCCCTGCTTGCCTTCAGGTGACCCCACCTGGACCCCCATGCCCTTAATCAGTGTTCTCAGAGCCTTGTAGTTACATTTGACAGCATCCAGGTCTACCATTGCTCTATCACTGGTACCCACGTGGAAGTACAGCAGAAGTAATAGATTCTCCACAACATCCTGGGTGCAAGCACTCAAAAAGCAGCAAACATTGCTCAGGGGAGCAGATGGTGACTTTCCTCCATCTCTGCAAGAAGTCTCCCCTGCCACCACTTGCTGCTTCCTCCAAGAGCTCCTGCGTGGCTGTGTCTCAGCATGCACCCACGTTCCATCAGACCGTGGTCACAGCTCTGAAAGAGTCGTGAGGGTCAGGAACCCATCCCAAAGTTGCAGATCTTTGGGTGGAGCAGGAGTCTATCTCCAGGCCCAGAAAGCATCCATCCACCATGGGAGCTTCCACTTTCTGACCTGATAGGCACAGACTCTACCTGACCCTCCACCGATGTTTGGGCTCCTGAAGCTGCAGTGTCTCAAAGAAAACCCAGTCAACCCCTTTCCTACCCTGTGTGGTGCTGGGCACTCTGCTGCCCTCCTGCAGCTCCACGACTTGGCAGCTCAGAGCCTGCACAGCGGCACATCTCCTCCTTCTGCTCCATCTGGTCCGAAGACCCAATTGTTCCAATGGCTGTTGGGAACCATGCTCTGTGGCCTGTCACCACCACAGCAGAATATGCTCATGCTGCTCTGAGCAATTAGTAGGGGAAAAGGCAGAGGGTGAGTGGAGCAAGGGCAAGGAAAGAGAGAAGGAAAGGAGCTGGAAAGAGTGAGTATCCCAAAGGATGAGGAAGGCAAACTACGGAGAGGGAATAAGTGAAACATTATGAAACATTATGATATTGCTTTTTAAAGTCAAAGGTGTCTCACCACATTAAACCATTGTGAGATAAAGCAGAGAGGGAGTTTTAGGTGTAGAGGCAAAATCTCAGAGCTCCACTGGGAGACCAAATTGCTCTCCCATGAGTCTTACGTCCACTCCTGCAATGCAAACTTACACCAGAAAAGGTGCTAGGACAGGCACAGCAGCTAGCGCAGCCTCCAGAGAGGGCTGTGGGGGGACAGACAGTGTCCTCTAGCCAAAAAACCTCTCTCACCTGTTGAAGCTAATGCTTTCAACAGAAAAAAAAAAANAAAAAAAAAAAAAAAAAAAAAAAAAAAAAAAAAAAAAAACTATTCTTGTTCAGAAGGAGAGATATAGAAGAGAATTTCAGCCAATGCAAGGTAAGGAAGCCCTGGCTCCAGAACCCAGTGCTCTAATTTTACTCCAAGGTATTTCACTGTGAGGAATTTTTGGAACCTGGCCATGAACGTGGTGTTTGCAGGTGTCTCCATACTCAGTAGTTGGTAGTTAGCTGGTTTGGCTCCCACGCTGAGGTGTTGCACTCTTCCTAGCTGTCTGAAACTCAGCACCTGGTTTTGCACCAGGGCTCACATGCCTTAAACACTGATGCTGCAGGAGGCAAGATCTCCTGAAGAGCCAGAAGAGTTTCTCTAAGCTCACAACAAACAAATAAACTGGATTATTAAAGCATTCTTTAAAAGGCTGAGTGAACACTCAGCAATGCAGTGATTAAAAAAAACATTCCATCTCACAGATCTATTAAGTGGAGATTCAGAATTTCAGTGATACATGAAACCATGAGAACATGTAGCTGCGTCGCTTCTTTACAGAGAAGCACCTTATTTTCCTTCAAGACTATGATGTGTGATCATGAAAAATACTTCTCTCCCTTCAGAAGGTTCTGTTTCTGCTTATTTTGTTGTAATGTGAACTAGAAGTCCAAACCTTGCTGCCTTGGATGAGCATCACTGAAAACATCTTCCTTCTGGTCAGAAACACATGTTGAAAGCAAATTTGGGGTAAAAGAGAAGGACTTAAAAAGCTGTGTTATTTTTCTTTTTATTTACATTAATGCGGGGCTTTCCATATTTTCTGTCACTCCAAACATAGCAATATCAAAATTTTAAGGTCCAAGGGAACCAAGACAATTGCCACCAACTTTTCCTCGTTCAGGAAACAAATTCCCAGGTCCTTTTGCTGTCCCTTTCCAAAAAAGCTTTCCAGCCTGATGTGTTTTGTAGCAAGCCTGGAAAGCCACCAGCTTATACATAAACAAATAAAGGGATTAGCATTTTCCAGTGGCTGAAGGAGAACAAGGAAATGAGAAGAGGAAGGGAAGGGAACCATTTGGCAGGACATCGCACCGAGGTCTTGACTCAACAATGCCTCCACATCCGCGTGCGGCGCTATCTCTGCTCAGCAACGCTCAGGGTGCTTCCCTAAACCATTTCAGGCCCCCGCGGCCAGAACAATGCACTCGCATCAGAAAAGCAGATGCTAAGCGGGGCCCACACTGGGTGTAGCAGGTGTTAGCACGTGGGTGCGGAGTGCGTCCAGTGATGTAATCTTGCAACCATTCATGTCGGATAAACACCGTGTTCTTCATTGTAGGGCCTTCCCGTGGGAAGTAGCCTGATATCAGTAGGCTTGGGTCTCGCCAATGAATCTGGAGAGTCTCTCTTACTGTTCATCACCCCACCACGCTGGAGCACTCGGTGAGCACTGAGACAGCCTGGCTGGCCATGTGTCTGTCCTCAAAAGCGCCAGGAAGTGAGGACATGTCTTGCATTGTCCCTCCTACCAGAGTTCTTTTTTACCCATAATTAGCTTTAAACCTGGAATTCTCTAAATAGCAAAAGCAAGGACCCTCCCAGGCAGAGAGCGCTGCCAATGGCTACCTCACTTCTCAGCGCGCACATGTGCTCCATGGAAGTCAAGAGCAGTAGGAACCAACTCTCTGAGTAGCATAAGTTCAAAAAATGCTAAGAATAGAAACATGTTTTAAAGAAGTTTTTAAAAAAGTTTTATTTGAGATATTAAGACATCTCTGAACGGTTTCTCTGCAACTTTTGCCAAGTCTCAGGCCAGTGGGGCGCTTGCTTCCTTCCAGCAACATGTTGCATTGGTGAGTTTTGGGTTTCATCTTACAGGCTGGGAAGCTGCTGCAACATGAGTAAGGGCCATCAGGATTAAAAATTTCTCCATGGCTGATTATGGACATGGAGAGATGGATAGTGAGACTGAGCTGCTAATAAGAAGGCCAGCTCTGCTGTCACAGCATGAGCCCTAATCCACTGACCACTGAAGATGAACAAAGATTTTTCCTGGCACAGTGGGCTCTTGAGCACTTTCCTAACAACCAGAAGGATACTCCAGCTTTAAGGCGGAAGCACAGTTTAAGTTTTCCTCCCTTTGGTCTTCCAAGATAGACACAGACACAGATAACAACCTTAGTGTATATAGTACCAGACCATGTTCTTCTCAGACATTAGGTTAGATATCTCTGTATGGTTTCTCACAAATATTTCCAGCATCTCTGGGTAAGTGGAGACATGCTTATGCAAGGCTAGACCCCACAGCATAATTGTCAGTGATGTAAATAGTACTCAATTAAAAAAGAAAAAAAAAAAAGAGAGGGAAAAAAAACATGATATATAAATACCACATTCAACATCTAGGGGATCTTGCTGGAGGGTATGAAACCAAGACAATCCCAGGACCCTACTGTTGGCCTTGACCTTGTTGTTGGCAGGCCAGATGTTCCCTCAGGAAATAGGCTTTGCCTTGGGATGGTCATAGGCCCCTCCGCTCGCAGCTCTGGCCCCACACAGTCTGCAGCTCCGTGTAGCACACTGCCCCTATCCCAGCGGGTGCCTTTTCCAGGCCAGATGTGGCCCGTCTCGCTCTGAAGTCAGGCAGCCACATTGCGATTCTTAAAATCATAAATTCAAATGCTCATATAAGCTTAAGTATACACTTAAGCCACTTAAGTGCTTGCAACTGTGTTGATGTTAATTGAAAATGTTTAGCCTATTACAATTAAGTCATAAAGAGAAGTGATAAAGTCATGTCAAGATCCGCTAAAGATCACGCGGATTACACAAGAGAGAGCAATGCAGGTTTAAAAGTGGAGGCAAATTTTCAGCTGATTAGTTACTGCGTAATAGGAATAAATTAAGAGGAAGAGGAAAAGTGAGCAAGAATTCTGCTTTAGCAAGAAGGCTCAGGACAATCACCCGTGTATTCTGGTAAATAATTGAGTTATTGTTTACATAAGACTATTTTTTTCCTTCTTTAAAATGTACTTATAGATCAGGCACAAAATTAAGATAACCGTTCTTGTTTATCTTGGCAAAATTTTGCCTGTTACTTAGAAGGGTATTCAGTGCAAGGGTGAAAAGCAGATCTTAATTCCTCTGGTTTTATTTCCCAGGCCTTAGACAGGAGACACAGATCGGACACATGGTAACTGAAAGCATGTATTACTAAACGTCATATCAGTAAATATAATTATCAGTCTTCTCTTACTTGTTTTGAGCACAAAGCAACAATGGAGTAAGTCAGCTCTAATTAAATGCAGGCGTAAGAGTTGATTCAACACCTAGATGATGCTTGTTGTTGTTGTTGTGTTAATACAGCTGTGCTGGAGCATCTTGATGTTGTTCTGGCCATGAGAGGAAATCAGGAAAATGCTGAGGAACATTCTCCTGAAGATGACCTTACTGCATTCATGTATGTAGTTTAAAATCCAGTGCATAAGAACAATGGCATTTTTGCGACAGGATGCTTTTTAATGGAAAACTTAAGCGTTCAGTCCTGTTAGAAACTGGTCCTCACTTCTTCCTGGTTGTTTGAAAGCATCATTTTGATATTTCATGGGGTGCATTATAGGAGGCCAAGCTGCTTCTGTATGAGGTGCTACTTTGCCTTAGGTTCGGCAGCCTTCCCTGAGACATTTCAGTCTCCCAGGAGCACATCTTTAGAGGGACTGGCTCTCGGCCATCTCTTCTTGCGGGTCCAACTGTTCTCTGTCCCTGCGGTGGCACCCTGTTAGGTGTGAAGGTAATGGAACAAGAGCGATGCTTTAAAGACATTTCCTTGGGCACTTTCAGAATAGCAAAAACTGCAGCTACATGGAAGTAGCTTTTTCCAGGCCAAGTGTAACTTGAGTTGCCAAACAACTCTGAGATATAGTGTTTAAATACGAAAGAGTTGACAGCGTGTTTCCTTGCTGTGCTCTAGATCCTGAACCATGTTCTCCATTTCTCCTTTCATTTCTCTATTGAGAAATTTTGCAGAATTCAGCATCCTTCCTCCCAGGCAAAACTGTCATGCTCCTTGTCCCATGGCCTTGTGGGACCATGGTGGATTTTTGTGTAACCTTTAGTAGGACTACCCGACTCCATCCGGCATGAAACCAGACAGGACACAGGCCTGCATAGTCTACTTCTCTAAAAAAAAAAAAAAAAGACTCTTGACTTTTCTTGGCCTTGCCTATCTCGTTCCCTTTAACCCAAGCTTTTGATTTAAGCTACAAGAGAACTGCACTGCATTGAGGTAAAGAGGACTTGTTTCCAAGTTCTCCGTGAACTGACCACCCAACATATGGGAGCAGACAAACCTCTATCATCTTCCAGCAGTTGCACTGTATGTTTATTAAAACGAGCAACAGTAGTCTCCTACTTGGCCTTTCTGCTGCACAGCTCAATGTTCTGAGGACTTTGGACTCCACATCCTATGGAGAATATCCTCTCACTACATATCCTGCTTTCTGTTGCTCAGATTCTATTTGTTGCTCAAATACATTGCTCATAGAATTGTGAAGCAGGAACACATTTCTCTTTATGTAGACTTGCATGCATTTTGTTAGGGGAAGTAACTTACATGCTTAACTAGAGTTAACCAAAATGTATATATATATATAAAAATATTTTCTGTACTTGAATTCTACTCCTACATTTTATGTTTCTAGAGATAGTGAAAAATATAATAAATCTTTGTAGAGAAACACTTTCATAATTGATTTAAGTTGTGCACTCTGTACAGGACTGAAGGAAAGTCTGTTTGCAGGGTAAATATTGCAATCTCTTTATTTGATCAAGTTCAAACCCTCATCATTCACAGTTCTCTCCTAGCATTGTGCCAGATAAATCTTTGCTATATTTCATATACTTATGGTGAGTGGAAGTGAATCCTCATTACAGCTGTTTGTGGAATACAGATTTAAAGAATTGGAATAAGGATTCGAGGAATCCCCCAAACAGAATAAAAACTGTTTGATGGCAGACTAAGACTGATTAATATTCTACTCATTCTATCTCTACAGACCAAATTTGGACAATAATGCATTTGAGTGAGATAAAACTTCAGTAATAGTCTTCCAAACCTCTTTTTCCCATGACAAACGTTCTTTCGCCTTTGATATATTCTAAACCCGGAAGAATCCGCTCAGGAGTTTTCTTCCTAACAGAGTGAAGCAGTGAAGGACCATCACATCACATCATCATGCTAAACCCCTCACTCCCATCACTGGATAATGGTATGTCCTGAGCAAGTGTCCCTGCTTGACCCACGGGAACACCTAAATCACCGTTAACAACACACACCATGGGGACTTCAAGCACTGCAGCTTTTGGGAAGGCATCACTCTGCTTTAGGGAAAGCCATCTGCAATGTGTCATGGCCAAGAAAGACAGAGTGGGTTCAAAGCTTAGAGAAGAAGAGGCTGGATCCAGAACCAAGAATAAACTAGATCTTTTGGCTATGGATCAGTGCGGGAGAACATACCACAAGGCAGCGTTTGTCGGTGGAATTTCCATTGTCTTCCCAAAAGTACCTTCTCTATGGAACAGCCCTTGGTTCTGTGCCATCTTCTCCTGTACAAATCCTTCCAGTATCGGTGGCATCATGTACCGAGATGTGAAGAAGGGCTATAAAAAGGGATTGGCAAGCTAATGAAAAATATGTCTGTGTCCTTCCTACCACTGCTGATTTAGCACGGTAGAATTTAGATACTCAGCCTCTACATATCTGAGACTACTCAGTGCAGACATTATCCCTCAGCAGTGTCACAGAGGAGTATCTGCATTAATGAATGTCTTCGTTAAGCAAGAAGCCTAATGACCTTGAACGCGGGTGTCAACAGAAGTTGTTGAATGGTGACTGGAAGGAGCCTTCTTCAGTGGAAGGTGTCTGGAGAAGCACAGGTTGAGTACGCAGACCCCTGATCAAGATGTCTTGTCAAACTAGCTGGTAAGAAAGCAGGAGGAAGCCCTGAGAATAACTTCAGAAGGCCAGAAGTGTCCCTCACAGCTCTCCCGAGCTGAGCAGGTGGAAGCAGCAGGAGTGGGTGCGGAGAAGAAACTGCTAAGCATTCTACTTTCAACTGTTGCTGTAGGTAAGAGAGGTGAAATGTACAAAATATCTGTCTTTAACCAGACTGAGACAAGTAATTTCACCAACAGGGAAAAGGAGTAGTGAGTAAATACTATATCACTCACTCGCAGTATTTATCAGCACCTTTCACATTTGTGAAAGCTAAAAAACAGAGAGAGAGAGAGAGAGAGGGAAAAAAAAAAGCTTTCCTAGTAATTCAGTACTCTGAAGACTGAACCCTGAAGATAAGGTGGCCACGTCACACGGTGCTGGGCTACTGCGCGCACTCACCCCCTCACAGAAATTACAGCTTCTGGTTAGCTGGGTCCCTTCCATTCGCTTGTCCTGGGTCTCCCATGCCATCCCTTACTGGAGATGCTGTCTTGGATCGCCACTGAACCCCCATCTTCTCCTTCTACACTAGGCAGCGTGAGAGCAATCCTTATTCTTTCCTCAAGGGCTCAGGGCACATAACAACCCCCGAACTCTCATACTTTCCGCTTGTTAGGGATGGTCCTTTGCAACACCATTGCATGTGCTCCTGGGCTGTCCATATACGAGCAGCCTTGCAGGCTCCACTGGCCTCACACACACCCTCCCCACGCGTATTTGGGTCCTGCTGATGCAAGGAGAGTGAATTCCCAGTCAGGCTTGGCCATCACATCTCTGCCCTATGTGCTATAAAACCTATACAGTGCATACACATACACATGGGCACTTTTAAATTTCCTCTCAGTTTTGGCCAAAGCAAACTTAGAGGAGCCTTGCCCGGGCTCTTTGTGTTGTACAGAGCAGCTAATGGGTAGCTTCAGCTACCCCAGAAAACCTGCCATGGTCTCCTCAAAAAAAGAAAATAAAAAGAGGAAAAAAAAAGGCAGAGAAAGATGGAGAAGTTTAGGAACCTCTGTTTTTTTTTCTGGTGAGAGACAGGCATTTGAAGACTTCTCCCTTAAAGACATCTCCTTCTTACACTTATCATAGGGAAAAAAAAAAAAAGGGGCTTGATCCTTGCCGGCTCGATCCTGCAGTGTTTTCATAGAGCTGTGAGCAAGCTTCATGTCTCCCTCTGCCCGCGTGGTAAAAATGTCTCTTTACACATTATCAGTTCCTGAGGGACTTGTTTCCCTCCCTGCGAGTCCCCTTGGTCGGGAGATAAGTCTGTGGGAGGAACAGAGAGGGAGCTTGGAGGAGGGAAGTGAAGGGGAACCCACAGAGAGGGAAAAAGAAGAGAATCCAGCGTGAGTTTCCACAACTGTCATGGATGCGCTTTCCTAGCAGAGAGGAGATATCCTTCTAAAACGCATGGTTTTAGCTATTGGTGCATTCCCACATCTGTGATGCACATTCCTTTAGTCAGCAATACCCTTTTGTTTTATTTTGATTACATGGGCTGTTAGGTGTGTGATTTTTTCCCCAGGTTTGGAGGAGATGCAAAATAAAACGATGCAAATAAAGGCCGGGATTTCTATCATGTAACGGCATGACTTCCAGACCAGGATCTTTAAGGGAATATTAGTAAGACTGTACTCTAACTGTTGTGAGATGAAGGGTAAATTCTGAGATTTGGAAACAGGAAGCTAAGGTGAGTGGCCTGGGCATCACGATAACTTCCCATTTGTTCTTTTTAAGGGTAGTGGTGGTGAGATGCACCCTTGTACATGCAGCCTCTGCAGATCTGCCCTGCCCTTTGCTGTGCGAGTGGGCAGCCAGAGCACGAGCTCTGGAAGGGGAAACCATCTGAAAATACCCACCAAGGAGAAGTGACATGCTAATGGCATGAGTGGGCAGCAGGAAATTGCTCACTGTGCCCCATTGCCCTTCTTCCTAAATATGTTTTCTGCCTCAACCCCCAGATAAATGGTCAGGGGCACAGCTCTTCCCTGCTCCTGCCCTGACCTTTGCGGTTTGCAGGGCACAGTTTGGCCCTTCTACATCTTCAGGCTGCTGTTGTAGTTCTGTTTTCTTAGAATGGGGCACGTCAGGGAAATCAGAGAGGAGTAAAGAGGAACATGCATAAAATGTGTCAAAGAGCCCATGCCACCCACATCCACCATGGAAATTAAACTTCCAGAGCAAAGCAAAGCTTGAACTCACTGAGACCAGCAGCCACCTCCATCACCCTCTCTAAATTTGTTGCATGCACACACACACGTATGCATATTTTTACCTGCAGCTTATAGGAGTATTTGATGCATATGACTCTCTCGAGCTTCTTTTCCTGCTTTTTTTTTTCGTGTCTTTTCACTCGGATGGCCGCTGCCTGACAGCCGCGGTAAAGCAGCCCACCATGGGACTAACATGAGAAGGGAATTAAACAATGCCCCCGTTTCGGGGGAGAGAGGTTACTTTCGGGCACATTCCTGCTGAGGCGGCAGGACGGCTATTTGTATGTGACTGCCTTTCCAGCGGGAGCAAACACTGCGTTTGACACTGAGGGAAGATGCTGCGTGCTTCAGCCAATTGTTTTTAGGAGGGATGTGTCTGAAGGGGTTGCTTCGGGTATGGAAACAGAGCAAAGGGTCTGAATAACACTTAGACAGAGCTCAAGACTGCTTTGTTTCCAAGGCATTGCTGGTCAGCATTGATTGGAGCTGGTAAATTGTTTCCTTCTAATTTCTTATCGCTTTTTTATCCGGTTACTGGCGGGCCCACAACTTCCTATTCCCTGCCTACCAACAATCATTAATAAATGAGTTTCATTCTCATTAGAGTCCATTTAAGAAATGCAGAACAGAGATAGTGGTGCAGATTAAGTGACTCACCTGAGGAGAATATAGGCGGGTCAGCAATTGCAAGCAGGTTGCCCAGTGCTAATAAAAATGCTTTCATCAGTCTCTTTCCTTCCGGGCACTTTGAACCTAATTGGGAATAGAAGATAATTTTCCATTCTCCTCAGGTCCAAGTACATTAAATACGGGGATTACTCTAGAAGAGAACTATAGCAAAGAAGAGGTCAATGTCATTTTCAAAATTACGTGAAGTTGCAAGAGAGAAAAGGGAATGAAATAACACCCCGTTTTTCTCCCTCATCAGAGGGAACCCTACTGTAAGTGATGGGCAGGATAGCAGAGCATTTCCACAGTTTCTTGGGGGAATTTCCACTGAAAACTCAAGTTTAAACCTTCATCAGGTGCTTTGGTTGTTAGATGCTGATGGATCTTCTCCCCTGGCTTCCATGGCCTTGCCCCAGCATTATAGGCCAACAGACCCACAGCGAGACCTCTCACCATGAGACAGGGTGATCATGGGGGTCATTCAGGTCAGGATAGATCCCGTTACCCCAGATAGCCACAACATCCCCATGGGGGAGAAAAAAGACTCTGCAAGCATCCTGTGCTGGACAGACATTCCTGGCCGTACTGCTGCTGTGTGATACTATTGCATGTAGAAAAACTTCCAGGACCTTCTGAAGAAAGACAGATTCTGGTCCTACTCGATTGCTAGGAGTATCCAAAATACCTGCTCTGTGGCCAGGAGACCTTTACTCATTCAGCAGTGTAGGATGTTCCATAGTGCATTTCTCTTCCTCACGTTTCCCGTTTCCATGCATCAAAAAGATATTAACAAGTAACAAGCTACAGAGGAACCAAAGAAGTGGGTTCATAGAAGAACAGCCCATCAAGCGCTGTGGTTCACCATTGTACTGGAACTCCCTGGGCTTCAAAGGACTGGGACCTGGGAGAATGTTTTGGAGAATGATGGCCACATGCCTGCTCTGTTCTGCCAGTATTCACTACCAGTTGCTGTCAGAGAAAAAATTGTAGCTGTTTTCATATATTCTATTCTATTCTATTCTATTCTATTCTATTCTATTCTATTCTATTCTTATATTTACGGTCTATTCTCTTTCCAATTTAGGGCAGTACTGGTACACTTAAACTAATCTGAATGTCTTGGTTTGGCCTGGAGATGAGTCCCTTCCTTTTTTTTTCCTATTGTTGTGTTAAGTGATGGCCCCTGGGTAGACTAGAAAGATTAACACAGAAATAAATTTTTTGTATTGGACTATACGAGAACCATACGCAGGTGCACAACGTGTTAACTGATAACAGCTATTGCTCGCGTGTTTATGCTGAAGCCCAAGGTACACAGTCCTTGACTGTTCATTTGTTAACATGTTGTGTGTGTTAGACTCTAGGCTAAGGCCCTGTATGAATCTTTGTTGGTTTTCTCGTTAGAACATCCTACCGGGTTGAACTGCTGGGACTCGGCGTGCCGAGAGCCACTTTGTCTCATGGGTCAAACAAATACCAAAAGAATCCCTGATTACAGGATGGTGACATGACAGACAGGTACTAAATAGCAGTATAGGAATGCCTTCACATTCACTGGGTTGTGTTTCAATGGTCTTTCAGCTCATGAGAAATCCTTTGCCATTTCCATGCTCAGAGAAGATGCCGTGCAAAACTGCTAATTTATCCCAAAGCAAAGACAGTAGTTTTATACGAGCAGCCAAGAAGTGGGTCAGAGAACCAGTAGGGATAGAGAAGTCTCTATTTGCCCCTTTTCTTTTGTGCCTATCTGTCCTGTGCTTTCCTCTGGAAAGGTAGCTGGGAGCTCAGCGTTCTAACCACTGGACCCCTGTGGTACCACACAACCCACATGCAAGGGTTCATTGGGCTTTATCTCAGCAGGACTCGCATGCTTGAATCCTCGGTGCCCCCCTCTGCCTGCTAGTGACACACAGCATGCAGTGAACACCTTGAAGAGCAGATATTACCATGGTGAGCTCTGGAAAGGGCATCCTTGCTAGGAAAACAATGTCTCCTTGCAGAACAGATAAAATGGAAAAAAATAATCAAAAAAGCATTAGTTTTTATGTTCTGGATTTCTCAGGTCACAATGCACAGTGTATTGCAACAAGTCTGTGCAAAAGAGTGCTCAGACGTGGGCTAGTGAGAGGGTAATCCGGCCTGTACCCATCAGAGAGGAGTTCTGGGTTCAAGTCCTGTTAGCAAAGGAAGGATGGAGGGCACCTGTGCTGTGCATTTGAAGCAGCTTCCCGCTCTGGTCCAACAGGTCTCTAATATGCCCCTGCCCCATTAATCCATTTTTGCTACTTGAGAGGACTAGCAGATCTGATTTCGCTGAGGGCAATGGAGCAGAGCAGGGAAGTGCTGGTTTCAGCAAGGAGACAGCCAAGCACCCTGATGAAGTGCGTGTAGAAATTCCCCCAGGGAACCATATGGTAGGAAAAAATGAGACAGAATCCATGAAGCAGGAGAAGGAAGAAATGGGTTTTGAGGCTCAGGATGAATGCCTCTTAGCCCCAACCTGTTGCACAACCACTCATGTTACCCCGCTGACGGGCCCACAAAATTGGATTAGCACCTGCGATTACATTTGCTGCTACGATAAAATCTCCCATGCACCTGGGCCCCTTTGCAGACAGGAGGCAATCCACATAAATCGCTGCCTGCAAACAAGGAAAGTGGATGATTTCTCTTTGATCCACCTTTTTCTTTTTATCATTTCCAGTTTGTTCTCCTCATAAGGATGCCAACTCAGGCCCAAGTTTTCCTGCATTTGTGGCAGTCTCTTTTCCCAGCAGTGAGCTAACCCAAGGTTGCACCACCGTTTGCATCTGTGCCCTGCCACAGCTTGTTCCTTAGGACATCTGTGCCTGGAGGAAGGCTGACACTGCACCAGAGCAACAGCAACAGGATCTGTGATTTATTACTTTTCCACAGGAGGGCAATCAGAGGAGCTAGCAGGTTGGTGCTGGTGTTCAGGAATGGTGCAAGGAGAAGAGGAAGGAGTCTGCCCTATAGCCCAGAGATATTCCACGTGGCAGACCTGCAACCAACCGTGGTGACCAAGGGTGCCCAAAACAGACACTCCATGGCATCCTCCAAAGGCTTCGCTCCCCACGCTCCTCTGAATGCAGAAGTTAACCCTCCTGCAGATGGTTCCCCCCTCTCTATCTGCCACCCACGGAGCCTGAAGCCTGCCAAGGCCAGAGTGTGACGTTCCCGAGTTGAGTAACAGCTCCCACCACACATGGGCTCACAGGAACTATGGAGGATGTGCAGGGAACAGGGGCCTCAGGATCTGAGGCTAATAGATAACGTCACAGAGGCACAGTGCAGGTTGGAAATGTTTACAGCCCGCGTCCTCCCCCAAGGTAAACTCTTGCATTGAACTCTCAGGACAAAGTTTTCTCTGTTGTCTGGTGCCAATGTGCAAACAACAGCATTCAGACTTCCCTGATGGTCCTGCAGACCGGGGATAGGACAGACAGGACAACAGGAGGGCTGGAGAGGACTCTCTGGGAGCTACCTACCACCGTGTCCTGCATGGTTCTTAGAGGTGGAAATGCCCAGTGGAAATAAGGAGCTGTAGTAAAACAGGAGGCCTCTGCCAGGTGAGGGCAACTACTGCTGTTTTCCAATGAGTGGGATTCTTCTAGGCTTCATTTTGGCAAAAGAGGTTGCAGTTCTTCCCTGTCTCAGCCATCCTGCTGCATTTATAGACTAAATTGTGGAGGGATTTAAGACACAGTAAGAGTTCCCTCTAGAGGAGCAGAATGATAATTGACGTGTTTTTCTCAGTCTGCTAGAGCCAGAGCTTCCTTCTTTTTACAGGATGACGCTGAGATTGAACCCACTCATGAAGTCCACAGTCCAGGCACAGACATGGAAAACAAACCAACAGCAGCTGCATAGTGAAGATCCAGGAGAACCATCCAAGCAATACCAACAGCAAAAGAGACAAAAAATAGATTTCTAATAATCCAAGCACAGCTTATCCTGCCACAAGGAAGGAAGGAAGGAAGGAAGGAAGGAAGGAAGGAAGGAAGGAAGGAAGGAAGGAAGGAAGGAAGGAAGGAAGGAAGGAAGGAAGGAAGGAAGGAAGGAAGGAAGGAAGGAAGGAAGGAAGGAAGGAAGGAAGGAAGGAAGGAAGGAAGGAAACAAGGAAGGAAGGAAGGAAGGAAGGAAGGAAGGAAGGAAGGAAGGAAGGAAGGAAGGAAGGAAGGAAGGAAGGAAGGAAGGAAGGAAGGAAGGAAGGAAGGAAGGAAGGAAGGAAATGACTGTTATGCCAACAGCTCTCAGAATCCCTCACAGTGATCACAAACCCAACAGTGCTAGATAAATCCTCACACTAGAGTCCTCACTAACTAAATGGAAAAGAGGAAAGGAGACTGAGACACAGGCAATAGATTGGGAGAAGATTGTAAAGGTCATACAGAAGCTGTTCGTATGGACCTCCTGAATGTCACCAAGTCTTGTTACTCACCTTTTCTCCTTCATGTTATTCTAGAGGAACTCAGTCACAGAGATGTTTTTTCCCCCATATTCTCTAACTATTGCACAGTTCCCTTTCTGAAGAAATGTGTGCCGTTACAGAAAGGAGTGTACAAAGGAAATTCAGTTTGTTTGCTGCTTTTCCCTGGGATGCTGTGCGTGCTAAGGGCACCGTGAGAGCAGATAGCCTGATGCAGCAGACACCAAGAGTTAACTTTTCTTGTCCTAGCAATAACTACCCAGAAAACTTGATGGAAAAAGCCATGAGATTAGGTTGTCTAACTTCCAGACTAAACACATACCAAGGCAGAAGGGACTTGCTCACTTGTACCAAGAAACAGGACAGCAAATGTCAAGCTGGGAAGAGAAGATGTATTCCCAGAAGGATTTTGCATGGTAACAGGATGATCTACTCAAAAATTCTTAGACTGGGCTCTTAAAGATAAAAAGATACATTGCCCTACTTTTAGTCACCTGAAACCTCCAGATGTATGCCAGCATGCCATTCTTTTTTGATCTTCTCCATAGATGGGTTTAAACATGATGCTGCCTTGCACTTACCCCTGTTTTTCCTCCAAGAGAACAAGATTCCATCCAAACCAGGGGTGGAGAATTGCTGCTGACATTTCACACACAAAGAGAGAGAGACACTGAGCAAACGTCTAGATTAGCAAGGGCAAACAGCTCTGTGTTCAGGCTAAACCTCCATGGAAGAGCAACACAGAGACACTGCAGCTTGAGCACTGAAATCTTCTGAGGATTAAAAGAGGTCCGAAGCCTGTAGCTAGATCCAGACCACATTCAACTTGTTTTTAATGCCTGCTCCATGGGCAAATCAGTGGAAAAATACAAGACTTCATGGGAAGTTTGCTGAAAATTTTCAGGAGTAACTTTTAGTACAATATTCTTGGAGAAGTATTTCATGTTAAGAAAGTATTCAAAGTTGGTTCAGCTCTTAGGAATGTGATCATTCCTTCTGAGCTCATTATCCATATGTAACAACTTACATATTTCTATGAAGATACAGAAGAATACATCTTCCTCTCTAAAAATAACCTTTTAATAATAGTGTTAATCCCTCCTCCGGATTCAAAAAGGAGAAATGCAGCTGATAAAAGGAGTTTCTGAATTTGGCTCTATTGAAATGAAAACGGGTTTAGACTAAGTTTAAGCCTTTCTTAAAACTAAATCTGCCAAACTATGGCGTATGTCAGATATGCGTGTATATTCTATATATACATACATACACGCTTCCCTACTTGCCCATATTTTTTATATACATATTTATAAAATGATTCAGGGAGGAAAGAAGCCTGAGAAGGCTTAGAACATAGCCAGCAACCAAAAGATGCAGGCGCTGGTATGATCCAGATGACCTTTCAGAGCATTTGTGAAGGAACGTTCAGATCTCATTTCAAGGCAGGTGAAAAAATAATAGATATAGAAGCCACAACAGTCTGTCTGCATGCTGGATGCTTTATTATACAAAGCCCTCAAAAGGTCAGTGCAGACCTGATGTCTCTTATTTGTTGTGGCTTTGAGAGTTAAGCTATGATAAATAATCTGTGAATTAAGACTAGATATTAGAACAGTGCCAAATCCTGCCCCATTCTGTCTGGTTTTATGGCAGTTTCATGAAGAAGTTAACCTCAGGAAATTGTGCGGTGAGGCAAGGAATGAAAAAGAGCAGGTTAGGGACCAGCCCAAAAGTTGAGAAAAAAAAAAAGATGTTAATTTCCTATAATGTCTCTGTGACCCCAGACAAATCAGTTCAATAGTCTGTGCTTTTGCATCCTCAGCTGTGAGATAAGGTTTAATAACCCACTAGATTGATCTGGGTGTAGAAACATTCCTGGGCAGCTCTCAGATAGGAATCTGGTCATGTAAATTCAAACTGCAGAAAGATAAGTATAAATTAATGTAATATAATAATTTAAATATAAATTAAATTCTTCTAAAAAGTGAATTACAAATGATAACACTGAACAGGCATCAAGGCAATGAAACTGCCTTAGCCCCATGAAGTGGGGAAATTTGATTTATATCACACAAAAATACAGGATTACCTGTGTGACAGGTTTGGGATCTGATGTCGTAGTTTAGATCAGGATAGACTAATGCACTACTGGTTCTGCAATAACTGGGTATCTGTGGACAACTTTGGATGTTCATTGCCTCTGTGTCTCCAGGCACATGACCTTGATCCCAGGCATTCCTGGAGAACCTCCACAGCCTGGCGTTCCCCAAGGGAAAAATCATCATGGCCAGACATCGCCAAGAGCAGAGCTGCGCAGTCCCTTCGGGACGGAGGTGCAGGACATTGATGAAGGGGAGAGCATCTTCCAACACACTTGGTCTCTACTGCTTGGCCAAGTGCTCTGAGCTGTTGCTGGTTGATCGGTGTTGAGGGTCACTGAGCAAATGCAGTTTGGCAAGTAAGTGTGGTTATGCCATTTCCACCAACTGCATGTTCTACCACCTGCCTAACCGTGCTTTAGCCAACAGACGTTAGTCACATCCTAACGTCTACATGGCAACACAGCAAAGATCAAGCTGTGGGCCCCAAACATTGGCCTAGGCACTCCAGTGACTCCACCTGTGTAGGCCAGGGCACTAAACTGCCCTTGTTCTATACTGCCCTAACTCAGCAAATGAAAAGTAGTCAGAGGTTCCTTGAATCGTAAGTGACTCTGTAACAGTCTTCAGGTCTTTACGAACAGGATTATATTAATGATGGTTGTTAAGTGCTCCCAAAAATGTTCTGAATTACATAAGGCCACACAAATCTTGAGTTCTGCTACTTGCACAAGTCATCACATCTTTTTTATTTTTCTTCTCCTTATTTATTAAAAATGTATAGTATCTTTTAATACTTATATCATCTTCTGCAATCCTACTTGTATTTTGTTTTAATCATAACATCCTACTGCTCGTTATTACTTCTAAACTTCAAATGCTCTTCCTTAATTCATAGTTCTTTTAAAATTTTATACTTAGGTACAAGTAGAAGAAGTTACTTGTTTTCTCATTTGTTTCCAACTTTTAATCTTGATAATCTTTCTGTTATTTACACACTTGTTTAAGAAAACATTAATGAAACTAAAAACTTTTTTATGAGGTCTGGTTGCTTCTTTGCAAGTTGGTTCTCAAAGGACCACCTTGTAAAACAAAACAAAAAGACCTACCACAGTCATGAAGTTGTTTGTTAGAGTTTGGGTTTAATTGTGACCGTTGAAGCTAATTTTCTTAAGATTACTTAATGGTACACCCATCTAGTACTTAGATATGAACTGTTTTGTTTATAGTTTTGGGGTTTTTTTTACTGAGTTTTACTTCGTGATCAGATGTCATAGATCAAATCTGATCTAATCAGATGTTCAGATATTGGGACATTTTAGTCCTTTGTGATTTCTTATAAAAGTGTTGGTAATCAAAGGTATTTGCTCTAATATTCTCAATGCCTTGTGATAATAGGGAGGTTGGTATATTCCATAAATTCCATGTATTATTTGTCCATAACTTTATCATCTCATTTCTGAAATTGTGACATTCAGTTCCTTCACATGTACCATGTTTACCCCAATCTTGTTTTTGAGATTTACTTTTATAGGTGGCTGGGGAGGGACAGGATTGTGGCAGGGCTATAAGCCTGGCACTGCTGCAAGCTTGTGAGCAGGAACTGATGGACCCCGACTGGGCTGAAATGGGGGCTCGAGGATGATCTGAGGAGATCCTCTGCCCCTTGTGCAAAATCCGTCCTTAATTTCCACAGTTCAGCACCATATCAGGCCCGTGTGGTTTCAGTTTTGCACCTCATGGGCACTTTGCTTGGCCGCTGCCAGGGTGGTGGGAACGGCTGCAAGGAGCAACCTCCACGTGTGGATGCTGGCGTGGGGAGCTCATGTGCTCTGCCCGGAGCTCAGGCACCCAGCCTCGGCTCCAGTTCCTCCTCTGCTCCTGCGGGAGCGTGCGATCTCCCACCACCTCCCTAGAGGTACAGCCTCATGACAAGGATGTCCCACGCAGAACAGGCAGGATTTGCTGGACCATACACCAGGAGCTGTGCCTGATTACAGGATCATGCCGGCGGAGGGGGAGAAGACTTGCGGACCATCCCTTGCTGATTGAAACATCCGAATATGTTTCCAGAACATTAGTGTTTTCCTCTGCAGGATGTTGAGAAATGATATTGAGAAATCATATTGCATAGAAATGCAATATGTGCTACCATGGAGTAACAATTAGTACTATTTTATATGCATCATCCACATGCTACCACCAGTGTGAGCACTGATTCTGCATCCCTTCAGCCTCCCAGCTGAGCACCCAACGCCTGGCTTTGCAGGATTACACCTGTAAGAGCTGTCATGGTGCCTCTACCATGTCCCAGCAGTGCTGACATTCACTGGACAGTGTCACAGCCATACTATCCTTATTTACCAGTCCAAAACATCCTTTGGATCCCATTTATTGTGCTACTTTTGCTAGTGTTGTGGTTTAGGTCAGGGCGGATTAAATGCATACATAAATGACCACCCAGTGGCAGGATCCTTGTGAAGGACTTTCGATGTTTATTGCATCTGTGAAAGGGTGTTTATTAACGCAAGGAACACCACAAAGTCACAGAAGAGCAGTTATCTCTACTCCCGCCTTGTTTGCTGGCAGGATCGCTGGTGCCAGTGGCTGGGAGGAGCAGGATGCTGAGCGTGGTGACTCCAGGCACACGACCTCGATCCCAGGCATTCCTGGAGAGCCTCCACAGGCTGGTGTTCCCCAAGGGCAGGATCATCCATCGTGGCCAGGCAACCCCACGAGCAGAGCTGTGCAGCCCCTTTGGGACAGAGGTGCAGGGCGTTGATGAAGGGGAGAGCATCTTCCGAAACACTTGGTCTCTACTGCTTGGTCAAGTGCTCTGAGTTGTTGCTGGTTGATTGGTGTTGAGAGTCACTGAGCAAACGCAGTTTGGCCTAGAAGCGTGGTTATGGCATTTCCACCAACTGCATGCTTATTTTTCACCCCATCTGCCTAGCTGTGCTTTAGCCAACGGATGTTAGTTACATCCTAACATCTACAGGGCAACACAGCAAAGATCAAACTGTGGCCTCAGACGTTGACCTAAGTAAGTGCTCAAGTGACACCAAGCCTATATGTCAAGATGCTTGGTCAAGGCAATGTAAAATTACCACCTGCTATGTAAAAGACTTCTCTCTTCTTACCCGTCTCATTGACGCTGACTGTATCAATCTGTCTCTGCACACACCAAAAAAATCTCTCTACTTTGATAATGAAGCATCCTCTATTTAAAACAGGTAGGATGTTGCTAAGAAACTGTTTACTCCAGCAGCACTGTCTTCAGAGTGCTAACAAAAATCTAATTAAGATAAATAAACAATATCCAGCCCTCAGATGGGACCCGAAAGTAATTGTTTGTTTGATCAGCAAGACAAAGGGAAAGAAATAGATGGCATTTTTCATTCACACCTTCTTCAAGCAGTAATATGATTTTTTCCTTGTAACTTCTTACTGACTTATGAATAATTTCGAACAATATTCATTAAATTCCACCTGAGGTCTTTTAAATACAGCCTTTAAGCCATACTTTTGCATAGCTAGCAGTATTTTCTGCCACTGATCTGAGACCCATGTTTCTATACTGTCTGCCTGTGCCTCTGTTTTGTCCCCTTTTTGTATTTTGCTGAAAAATGAACAAACATAAAATCACTGACAAAACAAAAAAACTTGATTGTTCTTCTATTAGCAAGTTCTTCTGTGGAAAAGACTGTGTTTTTTACTTGTGCAATTCCACATGATACACTGCTTACAACCACCTCCTTAGATATCAAAATTAACTAAAACAAAGCAAAATGTCTTCGCTATACTGCACATTTTCTTATATGCTAAAATAGCCAGCTCAACTCCCTAGCCATGTCCATCCATTATTGCTAATTATTACCATTTTTATATTTCTTTATGCCTAGAAATGCCTTTGCAAGGACTCTGGAAGTTTTAACAACCAGGAATGAAAATGCATTTGTCCTGTTGGAGAAAATTCTGAGTCCATAACTAAAATAAAAACGCAGTTACAGTGGCTTCAAGTTGCTTTGCAGAAGGCAGCAGTCTATTCGTTCTACCAAGTTTGAACCGCAGCCCTTCGGAGACCCTTCTGTGGGCACCCCTTGGCACAGCGCACGGCAGGGTCTGACTCGGCAGGGCATGCAGAAACAAAGCAGGGAAAAAACAGCAATAACAATAACAGGGAAAAAGACAAACAACACCTCTCCACGTCGGCCCACAAGCTAAAACACTTTGAAGCACTGTGTTAACTAGCTCCAACTTTTTTTTCTTTTCTTTTCCAGGGTTTCGGAGGGTTTGATGTCTTTCCACGGGCTGTTAAAAATCAATGTTATGCTTTTGGGTGTTTTGTCTAAATTAGAAAATTTAATCAGCGGGCCTCAGCTGCAGCCCAAGTGTTCTTTTAAACAATTCTAATTTGTCATGTGAATCTGATTTAGAATCATTCCATCCCTTTGCTCTCCAGAAGTTTAAAGGTTAGTTGAAAGGGATTCTTTAAGGCTCCCAGTGCGGTCTGTGCTGAAAGCCTGGGTTAAACCTGTCGCCTGCTTCTTGAGGGGGAGTTGGCCATCATGAAGGGCTTGGTTTCCCCACAGAGAGACTTCACCCAAGACCTGCCCTCCTTGGTGTTTCTATGTGGACCTTCTTTAGGGCACCTGGTCTGCGTAAGACCAAGGATATAGAGATGGGAGGCAAGAAAGCAGGAATAAAGTTCAAATAGAAGTGTTGTTTTTCAGTGTCAGTCACGCATACTGTATTTCATGAAGGGTAGCAAAGCCTCCGTGGTGTCCCGTGGGGTTGCCCATAGACTTCGGAAAGGGCCTTGCAGCAGGAACCCCTCAGTCTTCTCCAGTGTCAGCAGCAAAGCTGGATAGTTCAAATCCAATCAAATATACAAGCCCCCTTGCCTTTCCCAGCCTCTCACCGCAGGAGAGATACTTTTCGATGTAGAAAACAGATGCTTAATGATCACAGAGAGAAAATCCTCTGCCAGTGAAGTGAGGCACTCCATTTGCTGTCGTTGCACGTAACCCCTGGGGTGGCACGAAGTCTCAGTTTCCCTAGGTCCTGTGTAAACTCCTCACTAACTGTGTTCTTAGGTAGACTGTTTCATTTCAGGTTTGTGTTTGGCACCTTCCTCGGTTCCTTAATTGATAGGGTAAATTCTTCAGCGGCCGAACCTCCCAGCTCTGTCTCCTTCTGTTATTCAAATCATGTTTATACTTTGGCTTTGAAATAGCCTTCCAGGAAAGAATTTGAAGAATGCCTTTTCATCTACGAAATCTCAGTGGATTTATTTTGCCAGCTCTGATCTATTCAGTGCTCAACTCCAGGACTTTCAGAAATAAGAGAGCTGATTCTTCTTTTAATTGTATATGTGCTAACCCTATTTCAGGAGTTTATTCAGTATTCAGGTTTGACAGCCTTGGCAGCTAAACAGGCCTGAGGAAACAGCTCCCGCCTTGTTACTATGCTGCAAATACTATACTGCAAATTCTCCCACAGGGAAAGAAATATCATTTAGTCGTGGACCTCATTTAGATACATATCTGACTCACCATACAGACTGTTAGAAATGAGGAAGAACAATCGTTTTTGATTTCTTAATATTTATTTAATGATAGTTCATATTTGCCCCATTTCTAGCAGTAAACACTCATCACATTTATCATTTATAAAATGAGCTTTCCCTGTTCCCGCATCCAACAGATATACTCAGTCTCAAATTACAAGCACTTCTGCCCTCCAGTGTGCTTCATTTCAAAGTATAATAAAAATAATATTGCAGTCTCAGCAATGTCATTCTATTCAGAGGTTTCTATCTTCCTAAGTTAATCAGAGTTTCAAGATATACTGTAGATTTAGGCCATAACTTATGTTTTGCAAGATATTCAGCTACTCTCCTTGGTCGATGACATCTTCTTCCCTTCCTCATTCTCTTCCATTTCTATCCTCTTGAGATCCTGGCTTCTAGCATTAATGTTGCTCATCTTATTTGTGGTGTTGCTATTTCTTTTCTTGGCACCTCTTTTTGGATGACTTCTGCAATGTTTTCTGCTCTAAGAAGACTTACTAATTGCCATGGATGTTGGCTAGCCCTGTGCCCTTCTTGGAATGGTGTCTCTGTTGCACAGAACAGTGCAGCTCTGTCATGCTTTGGTTCTTATGGAATCCAGTTTAATACTAGTCATAAGACTGAGCTTTCCTACTTTTAAATTAAGTGTTAAGTTCCCTGGACTTTGAATTAACACTTTCTTTCTAACTAATCATATTTTGTCAGACTGAGTCTACTTTTTACTCTGAGGTAAAGTGTCAAAAGAAAAAGTTAGACAAATAATATTTTGATTCTTTGTCTTTCATGTGCTACAACTGGACATTAATGCAAAGAAAGTCATTTTTTGGTAGCTGTGATACTGACTGCTTTTAATTGTCCTCCCCTCCATTTATATTACATCCCTCATTCTGTATCTATAAACTTGCTTGTATTCCAGCTCTTCCATTACTTGAAAAGATATCACTCAGTTAGAAGACAGGTTCTATATGGTCAATTTAAGGGCATAGCCAAACCTCAGTTGCATCTATGACTACAGCTTACCAAGAAATAGTACATTTGGTAAAATGGGTTATGAGTATCTGGCAGCAAAAGGCTGTTACAATATCAGAGAGGTCTGGAAGACAGATTCCTGTATTATATTGATTTATTATCAGCACTATGGTGAGACTAGAGGGTGCCAAAATTCCCCATCACAGTGGGAGGAAATTCACGCCATGAATTTCATGCAGATGGTTCAAGAAATGAAGTTAGGTGCACGGTTTCTCCTCAGTACCTGGCACCTCCCGGGAAAGCAGTGTGATTCAGATGATTGACATTAGTGCTTAAAAAAGATGATAGACATAAAAGATAATCTTTACTTCTAAACTCTCCAAAAGTTTTCCAGCAAGGAAATGGCTCTCCAGCAAGGAAAATGCTAAGAAGAAAAAACCCAGCAACCAAAAACTGAAGTAACTGATAAACAACTGGTAGAGTGCATGGCAATGACATGTCTGGACAGAATTGTTGTCTCTGGACAAAGTCTTTCCTTTTTTTTTCTTGTGTTTTTGGTTTTGTTTTGATTTTTCCTTAGAAAAATGCAGGCACATCACGCTCCCATCTGTGTTTGCAGATTCTTCTCAGGAAGAACAATCCTTTGACTGGGTCATCCAGACCCAGTTTAATGAGGAACTCCACCAAAGAGAAAAATTACAGCAATTTCAGAGCCATGCAGAGACAGAATAGAAATGTTTCCTTCTCAGTACAGATTATGTCATCTCAAAGTCCTGTATCTTATGAAAGGCCGTCTTTTTGTGTGTGTGAATTCTATATTTAAATCCTTGGTTAATGTCTGAAGCTTAAAATTTTCCAAAGTAGAAAGGTACGGTGACTCTGGACGTTTTACCATTTTCTCTGTCCCTGTACCAAATTCACACATTTCCAGCACATTTTCCAGAGTAGCAGAAATCCTGTAGGTATTAAAAAACTTTGACTGAATGTCTATTTCACCTTTCCTTTCTTAAACTGAATAATCTGAGGTACTTTCAATGTTGTTTCACTTTCCTTGTGCAAGAAAAATTGGTATGACTCAGTAACAGATTTCGTTTTCAGTAAGCAGAGTTTATTCTCACTAGGTAAAAATCTAATTGGAAAATCAAGGTTGTCATTGTTTTAAAGCTCAGAAACACATAGTGCACAGAAATTGCTGTTGCCTTCAAGACAAATCTATTCAAAGCGTGTCAATTTCTCACCCTGAAATTGCATGGCAAATACTGGTCAAGAGGGGATACTACTTGCAACCTTCATACTAAACAGACTGGGAATAGCCTCGCTGCATGGATACCAGTCAGAAATTTCTAGCTGCAAACATCTTAGAGATATCATCTAAGAGCTATCATCTATCAAGATCTAAAGTGACAAGTAGTAAGAATAATAGTGGCATTATTCTCTGCTTGTGGGCCAATTATTGCCTTTAATTCATGATGTTCTAGTTACAAGTGAGGCTGCTTTTCCATTATAAGCTACTTTTTCGTGTCTATATTACTTGGAGACTGACATTTCTCATAGTAGCTGTCAGTCCAGTCAAGAGGGATTTTTATGATTAATGAGATTCACATTTTGCTGGTTTGGATGTGTCTCAGATGCCACAGACACAGTTTATCACAGGTAGCAATAGGAAAGTTAAAGCTTCTGATAGTAAGTCCTACTGATGCTCAGCAGCAGGCAGGTGAATTTTTTTTCCCACAATAACTAGAATTTTTGATCAAGTGGCAAGATATCAGTGGTTTCTCTCATTTGCAGGTTTGTCCACACATTTCTCTGCAAATTCAGCCTAAAACACAAAAGGAAATTGCTGTGATTTTTGCTTTACGCTAGAGGAAAGTTACAGAAGCAGATACTCTGATAACATTTGTTCCCTCTGGTTATTTTTTCCAGTCATTTTTGGACAACGCTAATTTGATTTCACAGTTTTCTTATGTGCTGTTAGTATTTCTGCTCTGGATCTCAGCTGGGGCTGAGGATGCTGTGTGCCTTTGTATGTGCATGATGCTGGGATGATGGAAGCTTGGATGGGACTGGAAGGCCTGAGCTGACTGGGATGCTGCAGGAAGAGGGGATAGGAGAAAGATCTATCTCATGAGGAATGGAGAGGAAAATTGTTGTTTCTCATAGTACAACAAATAAGGATTCCGAAATGAACCCAAAAGGCAGCACGTTCAAAAGGAAGGACAGGACAAGCTCCTCTCTTAGCCTCCTTGCTCCACAGAGTTATGGGGCTGACATAGCACTGGTTCAGAAGGTGGTAGAACAAATTCATGGGGAAAAATCCACTGGAGACCTATTGCTATAAAATCATTGTCTCCTGCTCGAAGTTTCCTGAGCAACAGAGCTTTTCAAGTCTGCTAGGATATGGGAAGTTTCACTGGTGGTCTATCCTGGTCTTACATGCTTTCTGTGGTATCTGTATTTGGATGTTGCTAAGATTCTGGAGTAGATCTTTGGTCTTATCCAATATGACTGTTCTTATGTGCTTCATGTTTCTGTCTTTGCAATTGTTGAGTTCAGGAAAGAGACAGCGCAGTGGAGGAAACCTGCAATTCCTTAGACTGTGTGGAAACTGCTGCTGCTCTTAGGATAAGTCTGGCAGCACACAGGGCATGTCAGCCACCCTTAGCAGTACTCTTAAACAAATGTTGCCAATTTAAGGTGTTAGAAAACTCAGTATTTCTGCACATATGTACAGCAGCCCAGAGCAGGGCAACTCAACTGCAAGTATTCAGAAATATTCTGGAAATAGTCCACAGCAATTTTTGGACGTGTTTATTTGTCAGTTTGTGTTTCGTAATGGGAAAAATCTCTTGTTGAATGACACTCATCTTCCCCTGCAGAGCTGAGACTATCTCCAGATGAGTTCAGGAGAGTTCTGTGGACTCAGTAAGAAGATAATCACATTTTATATTGTGATTGCTGAGGTTGTAACTGGTCTACCGATTTCTATGTCACTATGTCCTATTTCTTTGATCAAATTTGATATGAATTCAGAGATACTACTGAGTTTTGTGATCCCTTGCTCTCTGCCAACATGCTCTGGAAACATTTGGAAACATTTGGAATAATAGGAATTCTCCAGTACTCTGAAGAGTCCAGATGATGCTACTAGATACAAGGGTTAAATTGTAAAGACCGAGAAATCATATCTGCTAAAAAAGCAGAACCAGTGCTTAAATCCATGTGACTGAGCACAGTACTGTGGGTGTCAGGTACAACCTGTGTGTCAGCAGTGAAGAGGGGAGAAATATCAGTAGATGCATCAACAAGTGTACTTGTATTCTAAACATATTCTAACACTATTCTAGTATTCTCTATAGTATTCAAAAAATCAGTGCTCTATGACATTTCAAATGGTTGAACTCCAATTATTGAATCATAATGTGTGAATGCATTCTTGTTTCAAAACAGGGTTTTGCTAAATAGACATATCAGCGCTTCCTTTTGGAGGACTGCTCCATTAATCCATCCCTATCCTTCAAAGCATTCCCTGAGCACTTCCCTCACTTCCATAGCTCTGCTGAATGAGGAAAGTTGTAATATCTTCAAATTTTTCCTTAAGAGTTTGGGAGAAGGAACATGCAACATTATGTTAGCATGTTACACGAAAGTGTCAAACTCTGTAGTTAGCCAAGGGAGAAAGAAAGATTTTCAGTTCTCTTGCAATGAGAACTGCAATTGTTCTCTCAAACAATAAAATCTCTTTCCCTTAATCAGGCAAAACCCACCCACATTATCGTGGAAATCTTTGACAGACAGCACTGCAAACTGCATTTATAAACCTACCTTCAGGAGGGCAGGGAGTGCGTTTTCCAGGTTGCACTAAGTCCTGAAAATCTCTTCCACTAGGATTTTTCTTGTAACAGCTCTTCCTTTCTGCAGTTTTATCTCTTTACTGTGCTTCAGTGTTTATCTCTAAAGTCCCCATAAATTAAATACCCAGATGCCATCCACATGCTTAAGCCTCCAACAAAGATCACAGCCCTGAAGTCTGCAAATCTTTCATTGTTCGTTTTTATGTGGTAACATCACGTAGCTCTCAAAGACTCAACTTCTCTTTTGCCTTATTGAGGTACTAAGCTTACCGGAGGGAAAGAAAAAGAGAGAAAGGCAAAACAGTTTCCTGAGGAACTTGGCTTACGTTTAGGTACCCTAGGGATATAATCTGATTATCAAGGTTAAGGATCAGCTAGCTGTTTTCTTTGCTGGATATTGTTCTTCTTGAAAAACTGTGATTTTCTGGCCCCTTTAAACTTTTGCATGTCTACATCAGTGCTTGGAGGGAAGACCCCAACCTCTTCTCACCACAGTGTGCTTGTTCCCACACCTTTGCTTGTCCTGTTGTAAAAGTTCATACAAGTGGTCAGGCAACATCTGGTTCTGGAACCGGTCTAAGAACGAGTCACTGAAGAATATCCTGAAAAAAGATAACAAAAAAGCCCTGCTGTGAGTGTGTGACATCTAGCAGACTCCAGACTCGATGGGAGAAGCAGAAGTTTTGGTACCAGAGACTGCTTATAAAGTTTGAAGTGTCCTCTGCTTTAACAAGTTGGTTTTCCAACTTGAGTTGGAAACTTGAGTTGGTTTTCCAACTTGAGATTGTCTGGTGCTTGGGGCAGCAGACAGCACCTGTATATTTGTCCCGCATTTACAAGTACAATCTTTCTGTGTTTGTGCCCCTCTCTCAACATTTCTCTGCTGTTCAGGCCAATAGGCGCATATCCAGAGGGCAGGAGGGAGATGGATGAGAAGGGCCATAAACTTAGAAGTTGTAATAATTCTCATTTTCTGGAGAACATAATGGAGCTATTTGATGTTCTGCACCTTGGTTTAAATCTGTTTTTTGTTTCCGTTAGCTCTTTTAGCAGACTGATGGATGTTAGCAACGGATGAACAGATGGGACTACGTCCTTCATTGCCGTCCACCAAGAGGAATGTTACTGCCTTGCAAAAATAAGTGCAGTGCACGGCATTGTCCACAGGGAGGGGAGCAAATCCTAGTTCCTGGCATGAACTTCTGCAGAGAGGTTTGCTCACAGCATTAAAACGAGAAAGAAAAGATCCGATCACGTTCTACCAAACAGACCAACGGCCCTGGCCATAATGGCAGAGTGCCTCTGCGTTTTGTTTAGAGGCTATTGTTAACAATCAGTTTAATCAAGACAAAGAGGAAAACACCCACAAAGACTAGGAACGGGAAAATTAGGATTATTTCCAGCTTTGGCCATAGCCACAAGAGGCAATTTCCTGGGAAAGCAGAGGCACTTCTTAAGCAGCCCGATGCGCCTGCATGGTGTTTCTCCAGCATATGGTTTTCCCATGTCACCCTAACTAGTGACGACTGCCTGAGTTCTTCATTGCCAAAATATCACGTGAGCCTGGGACCGTGCCGAAACTGCTATAGCAAGACCTGAGGCTGAGGGGCCTTTGCACAAAGCATCGTTCATGGCCTGGAGATGCCCAGCATTGACCTAGCCATACTCCAGGGGATCAGAGCAAGCATGCAAGGGAAAGTTATCCCTGTAATGATGTCACGGGACTGGGAAGCTGAGCTCAAGGGCTGTGAACCTGCACGTTCATTCTCAAAAGTGATGCTGTGTTTCTCCCATAAACATTTTTGATAGTCAGAAAGCTCGTCTTCTTGATTCTCTTCGGACTGTTTTAAGTTTGGACGTGTTCATCTTGAAGAACTGCAGCACTTCCTGACTTGGCATTTCAGCCTGTCACACTATGGTGCAACACAGTGGTAAAGCTAGGTATGAAACATGCTGATGAGACATGACTCTCCTGGATCTTGTCCTGATTTCCTTGCTCTGTGAGACCAGCCCGAGGTGTGTTGGAGCCCACAGGGACACGGAAGCCCACCTCGATTTGTGCTACAAATGCATTTGCCCAATACCACACAAGGGCAACATGAAGAAGGACTCGTCCACATGGTGCTGGATGGGGATAAACTGTCATTGGTGGCTTTCTCCCTTTATTACTTAATGCTACGTGAGTTATGGTGCTTCCTTACCCATCTATCATGTTTGAGCCATGGATTGTGTAGGAGGGAGCCTGATTTCTTCACTTGCATGTTGCAGGGATGGCTAATACAATACACAAGTGCTGAATCCTTTTCACCTTGTGAGTCAATACAAATTAATAAGTGAAGCCTGTTTTGCTGATGCTCTGTGTTTCTTTTCAAACCCCTGGACGCTCCTATGCTGCAAACAGTGAATTATATCTTTGTGGCCAGGCACCTCACCTCTAGAATTAGGCAGACTTTCTTAGAATGATTTCATCCTTTTTAACAGACTTAATGTTGCTCGCCTTTAAGAGATAAAATGTGGGTCCCCAAGGCTTTCTGAAGGATCTTTGACACTGACTGAGGAGGTTGGTGTTATTCAGCACAAAGTTAACAGTTTTCTACTTCAATTTTTGAAGGCAAATTGGTAAAGGGATCTTCTGACAAACTTTAATCCACCAAAAGTAATGACTCTAGGTATTTCTAGTTTGTAAATCACGCCACATCATACTCATAACAGGATAAATTAATCTCCCTACACTGCTGTCCACCATTTTGACAGAGATGATGGCTTCAGGGAGAGTACCGACTCTTAGTTTAGTCTAGATGCCTAATTTTTAGATGTCTCAAGTTAGATAACATGAATCCCAGCTGCAGTGCTCAAGATGTTGGTCAATCTGATCCCAATCCACTATAAAGAAACTTCTCTCAAGATGGATACTTTTGGACTAACAATGGCATTGGTCCCAAGTTCTCTGGAAGAAGTTGGATTAAGTCAGTTTGGAGGGTTCGAACTGATTATACTGATCTCTCAAGATCTTACCTCATTCTCACTGCTGCACTGCAAAACTGCACAATATGGCTTATTTTAAAAATAGCTACCAGATACTGCAAGGCACATTATAGCCAAAATAGAGTGGGGCTTGACTGCTGACACTGAGAAGCATTAGAAAGAAAGAAAAGAATTTAAATTGTAAGGGGGAAAATCTTGGTGTTGTTTTTCACTTGAGTAAAATGGTGAAGATTTTCTTTGAAGACTGTTTGCATCTTGGTGGAAAGAGTGAGAGCTGAAAACTTTGATGGCTCTGATTGGCATACAGCAAACTGGTATGTTAAAATAACATATGGGGAAAAATGCCACACCAAAGAGATTTAACTTCTCCTTTCATTGTATTTATACCTGCATGCAGAATCAACCACTTCTTCTGAGACTGCAATGGACCAAGTATATGATGTGAAACCATCATGGGAGTTTTCATAGCAAACATTTTGCACAGCTCTCACACGAAAGCCCAATCTGCCCTTTCTTCACAATCCCCCTGGAATACATCCAGAGAGATTCTTGTTCAGATTTGTTTAGGTCATAGATGTTATTCTGTATTTCATTTAGAAGAGATTTTCCTTTAGAACAGCGCACGCTTATGGGATATACAGAGGTCCATGACTGATAATGCAGCTCATGAAAAGCTGGGTGCTGGGCAATACCAGAATGACCTCATGCAGCTTCCAGTCTTTTGACTGGTCTCTAGGGCATGTGCTTTAAATTGGGGTGGGAACCGTCTGTGTCTGCAGCTTCTGTGGATGCTTTTCCTACAGATTCAGCCTATATTTCAAAGATCAATATTTCCTGCAGATTTTCAATAATATTTCAGACTTCCAAAACACCAGTTTTCTGAAATGATTTTAATTAAAATGACCCTTTGTGGCAGAGCCAGTCAATTCAGACTGACAACATTAGAGATTCTGTCCCCCACTCTGCTAAGTGATAAAACTGATAAAAGGAGAGTCAGTGAAAAAAAAAAACTTTGATAGAATTGAAAACCCATTCTTTCCTTACAACACTAAAAATCCAGAAACTCTTTCTGCGTGCCAATCAGAAAGTTTGTGAAACTTCATTTATTCTATCAGGATCCTCAAGGAGTTACTTTAAATACCTCCGTTTGCTTAATGTTATTCTCCAAGTTCCAGTCTCAGTGATGCTTATGTGCAGTTTAATTTTACATCTGTGGCCAGTATCACAGGCTTCAGCATTAAAGATAGATGTGCCTATGTGGCCTTTGACAGAGCAGCCAGAAAACAGAACAGTTTGCAGTCCTGCTACTATTTTCTGTCTCTGCATGGCTATGAAATATTACACCCATCTCCTTTTAAATTCTCCATTTCATTGCTCTGCTGTGCGAAGAAAATATCTTGCAACTCCGAAGGCAAAATTCACTCAAATACGAGCTGTCTTTGGGTTTAAACAGGAATGTCATAAGAAAGATGCTATAACAGTACACAAGAGAAGAGTTTCAGGTGAGCCATGAAAGGCAAACCTGATTATCTAAAAATATCAGCCTGTTTTGAAGGGTTTGTGGTTTTCTTTTGTATTTTTTTAGGTGTGTGTATTTTTTTCTCCATTTCTGAGAAACATATAAAGCAATGAGGCTTGAAAATGTATGCTCTCACCTTCTAGATCAGACAGCTGTTGTAGAGGGTGCTCTGAGTGACACATATGCCAGCACACACTGGTCCCATGCACAGCCTTTTCACTCTGGTTTTTAATTTCAGATTGTGAGGGAACTTTGTGAACTGAATTTTCTGATCAAGAGTCATCAGCTCACCATGCACAAGAAAGGATAAGCACCCCAAAAGTCCACTAATTTCTTCAGAAACTTCTAAGGTCCTGCCTACCCTTACCTCAGTGGGCTATGTTTTTCTTCCACAAATATAGTGCATCCTTCTAACTCTTCAAACGCCAGTTTAGTTTCAACTTTGCAGCCAAGAAAGGTCCATCCAGCAAATGGGTGCCTGTATGCAGGATTTGGTCTGAGTCCCTCTGTGCAAGTCCAGCGTGGAACCACTTGTTAAGTAGCTACTAGGAACTATTACTGCTAATTATAAATTTTAATAATTCTAAGATTTTGCTTGTGATCATAATATATTGTTAACATAAAAGCTTTTCAGTCATAGTTATTGCATCATCTGAAAGGTATCTTGCACAGACAAGCAACACACAGGGAATGAAGGACATAACTCCGGATCCAAACACCTGTAAAGTGCAAGTCATGGGAAATACTCCAACAAACTCACGTTGTAAAAGAATAAAAGAAATAAAAGCATAAAACCAATTTCATTAACATAAAGATAACTGCTCAAATAGAGAGCAGATGTCCAGAAAGACATTGCACAATCAAAAATTGCACTTGAAACCTACAAGGGATCCTAGAAGTTAAATTTATTTATTCTTGTGTCTCAGCGTATTGCCCACGTTCAGAATTAGCCTTCCTCTTTCCGAAGCAAATAACTAGAAACTTTTTTTTCAAATTATTGATGTCTGCAAACTAATGAAAGTTCTACTTAATTGCTATGTCCATTGATTACGAAGCAACATAGGAGAGATGGCGGCAGCTGTATTTTAGAAAGGAAGAGTATAATTTAAAAATCAAAAGCCTGCACAGGCCTAGAAAACAGCCCACAAATGCACACCAGTATTTTCCATCTCGCGCGTACAGTAAGTTTTTGTTGTTGCAGCGGCAGGGAAGCGCTGGGCTTGGCTGGCCCCCTGCCTGGCTGCTTCCAGCCTGGGGGTGAATCCAGGGGACACGTGGGCTGTACCTGGGTCTTAAGGATCGGTGTGGGAGCAGTCCCACCTTCACACAATGCTCTCTAAAAAGATGAAATTAGGAGCAAACGATGCTAAACTAGTCATTAACAACAGAGTTCAGTTAGCTGCATGTAAGTGGCTGTTGCTGTTTTAGTCTGTTACTCCAAATGTCACTCCCGTGGTCCCATGATCACTGATAGATCTGTGTCTTGTCTGCAACCCTTAGGGAATCCCTTCAGTATCCTGTCCTGTCCCTCCCTACTAGACTCTCTCCACTGGGACTATCTATGTTTGTTTGTTTGAGGAAGAGACAGTGTTTCCATATTTTTAAATTGTACATTTTCATTTAAATTTTAAATGTTGAGAGGGCTCCATCTAGCTTTGTCTGCTCATTTATTACTTTATTCCTGTGCCTTGAACCTCCAAGGGTTATTAATTTGCATCGTCCTGTAATGAGACCTTTGGACACAACATGGTAGCTATATGGTGCCCCAATGGGAAATGAAAGCTCTTACCCTCAGCTTTCTGAGTAGTTTCTTAGGTATTAGATCCAGCACAGAGTGCTCTCAACAGATGAATAATTTGTGTCAGAAATCTTAGGATCATCATGTCTTTACAATATCTCCATGTTAGAGACCTTCTCAGCTCTCAACCTTATACCACTGATAAATATATTACCGTTAGAACTAAATATAAATTTCGTAATTTTCTTTCTCCTCCTTTTTTTCTTTCTCCTTTTTATGTTTTGCCCAATGCTTTCTTTTTTTTTATATAATTATAAAGAGTTCAGTTAATAAATGAGAAATGAATTCTGTTGCTGGGTGCAAATAAAAGAAAGTGAATTAAGATTATGTGTTCTGCAAAGAAAAGGTGTCAGTCAGCTTCCCATCTTTTAGACAGTGCGCCTGTGCCAAGAGGTCTGGGAAGGGGACCTCGTGTTGTCTTTCTATTCTTTGTAGTGGCGCAAAGAAGGCAGAAAGTCACTGGTTTTCCCATTTAGTAGAGAACTGTCCAGATTTATCAGCTATCTCATTGTATTTACCTGTTTCCTTTCTTGTTAGGCTGCAGCAGGAATGCAAGGCCCGGCTTTGGTCTCTACACCAAAGGTGGTCCCTAAGGTGGTTAGAGATTTAGAGGACTTGTTATAGGAAGACCATTCGAAGGAATAGGGTTCGTCCACCCAACAGAAGAGAAGGTCTGTGGTGGGGAGGGGATGCAACCCCATCTTGAGATACAAGAGAGATAGCTATAGAGGAGATAGAGGAGAAGGAGGAACTTTCTTCAAAAGGAGACAGGATCAGAGGCAGCAACACAGCCTGCTTCAGAGGAATTTCGGATTGGAAAACAGAAAAAAAAAAATACACTGGAATAAGTCAAAAGCGGTGGAATCTCCCTTGTTGCAAATATTCAAGACCCAGATTGACATGCCCCAGGACAAACTAAGCTGAAGTGCTGTTTCCAACAGAAGACTGGACCATATGCGCACCAGAGACCCCTTCCAACCTAGACTTTTCCACCACCCTGTAATTCTAAGGAAAGAAAACCCTCCTGTTGTCTATGGTTTGCAATGCTTCCCAAAGCATTATTGAAAAGTCTCGACCACTTGCTGCACACACTGTTATGAACAGATATGTAGAAGCAATAGTTGAAAAAGTGTTGACTGAACTGTATTTTTTTTTATATTCTGATTAAAAACGTTCATGAATGCAGTATAAACTGATAGAATACTTCAAATTGCAAGAAGTGTACGTATAGTTGGCTGACTCACCTCAGCTGGGAAGATATAACTCTGCCGTTGTTAATCTTGGAAAGAGCCCAAATTGATTTACAGTTGGGTTTATAGTCTTATTGATTTAACTTGTTTATTTAGTGAATTAAGTTCACCTTATTGAAGGCAATAAAATCTCACTGCAAGCACATTAGGAGCTGCTACTGATGTAGCACGATCAAATTCCCTCATCTGAAAAGATTCATCTTTTCTTATGACTTTCGAGCAGGAGTTTCTAACTTTGTAATAGTTTTTCAGACTTACAAAGAAAAGTCAGAGTCTCAGCTCCTTCCTTTCATGCACTAAATTTAAGGTGATTGTCACATAAAAAAAAGAAAATCATCAGCTTACCTTACTGACTTGTGCTGATTTTTGTTGTTGTTGTTTTCAGGGAGGAGTTTTTAGGCCTGAAGAAGTGGTGAGTAGTATTCACTACTCTTTAGCACTACCACCTTAATAGATAAGAAAACGCCATGAAATTGATGATCACCTTCTACTCCTAGAGCTGCTCAGGATAGTACTTTCTTTTAGCTTGAAGTCCCATCTCAGACTGTGACTAGACTATTTGCTTCAGGTAAAGTCACTTGGAGCCGCACAGTAAACAGTTATAGATCTGTTAAGGAGATTTCTGTCTATGAAGAGCCTAGTTTAATGTTGAGTCATGGTTGTTTTTGTCCTTTCTATAAATAATTGCTGTCCTCTTTCACGTCATTGTGTTTTTCTTCACTAGACCTATAAATATTTCAGATTTTTCATGATCTTTTTTAGTCAGTCTTGCTATTCTGTCTCTTGGATATGTTGCAGCAGCCAATTCCACAGGTTAATGAAGTACAGCATAGGGAAATATTTCTTTTCCATCAGTTTTAAATGAATTGCCTGCCTTTCTTGTTGAAAGAATTCCAGTTCTTGTAATATACAAAGAAGACAAACAAAAGAACACGACTTACTTTCCTGCAGCCTGAAATCTTCAGTTTGCTGCTAACCTTTTCCCATCTTGTCAATTTTTGCTCGCAGTGCGGCTCCTTGATGACTCAGAGCAGTTCCTCTACACCAAAAGCATATGAATTAGTGCGACACAGACTGGTTCAGTGCTGAAACAAAAATGTCTTTCCCAAGTCTTTTACCCAGAGATTACATTCACTGAAATGTGCAGTATTCGTGTTGATCCTGACCTAATGCTATTCACCATTGCCGCTGGAGATGCCATCCAGCAAAAGTAGTTAGATCTTCTTGCTGTAAATGGTAGGGAAGTCAAACTGCCACTTCTAGGGATTGTGAAAACTAATACACAAACAAGTTCATGCTTTAAATAAATGTTCCCTTTTCTCATTTTCTTTACAGTAATTTAATGAAGAATTAATTTTGTTAAAGGAATAAGATTCCATTTCAATTAATTGTGAAATCGATACAAAAGGCCCTGAAAAGCCACAGGGAAAATGATTTACACAAATTCATCTCTCTCTAACTGAACACATGTAAAAACACAGAATGATTCTGCATGCTGGCAGGACCGGCATGGGGCAAATGCCATTGACGACTTTGCTTTGATGGATAATCTGGGAAGCTGACTGGGGAGGCTGGCATGGAAGGCCCCTAATGAGATTAATGAGAGCTGTGTGCGAGTCCTTTGGCATCCTGAGCCAGAGCGTGTTCCTGATGTGCTTCACAGCTGAACATTGTGAGGCTCTAATACCATGACAGGAAAAGGAAAACTTATGTTGCATTACTGGATTTAGGTTTGGTTCCACTCTGAAGAGCTGGTGCCTTTCAATAGAGCTGCAAAATCATCTTTGTGTTTACTGATGCCAGCTGCTGAGTTACATAAGGAGAAACTGCAACACGGACTTTTTTTTCCCCCTTATATAAATATCCGTAGGCACTCTTGTTTATACTTTTGAAGACTTTCCACTGGAGAGGCAAGTACACATACTCACATAGAACCCTATGAAGACAAATACAGAACTGCAGAAAGAAAAATTGTGCCAATCTCCAATTAAGTTTCTTTAAATGGCAACTGTAATAGTCATAATTTCCTTTTTAATAATGCTCAGGTGAAAGCTTGAACAATAGTTCATGTTAACTGAAGAAGCGTTGTTGACATTTCGCTCCTTCATTTGGAGTCCCTGCTCACTGTCAGCATGCAGATGAATGTTTTTTAAAGAATTTTCAAGTCAGAGTAAAAGCTGCAAATAGAACTGCAAAAAGAGGCACTGTCTCTTAAAAGAAGTCCGTGCTTCTCATGGCATGATGAGGGTACTTGCACAAAACTGATATGAGAGGTAGACCTAGAACAAAGATTCAGAAATGGACTCTAAATTATTTTCTGTGCAATGAGAACTGGTCCAATGGTTTGGATTTGCTTTATGGAAATATGGATTATTTCAAAAAAGATGAAGTCCCTTATACAAAATGTGTTTGGGCCTGCTAGGCTTGTTTCTAGCTTCCTGCTCTGTCCTCTGCCACCTGAAATTGCAAGCAGAGCGTCGAAAGCTTAGGAATACCAGGAATTTCCCTGTTTCCCCAAACACCATTTTTCAGTTCTCCCAGGGCTGTGCCAGCTTCAGCAAGGATGGGGATTCACTCTGAGCTTAGAGTAACTGACGTCACCCAACACATGTCTGAATGAATCTCCTCTGTAAGAGCATCATCAAAGGGAAGATTCAACCTCTTTGCATGAGGTGCCAAAGGCCTATCTGACATGCACAGACCAGTGCTTTAATTCTTGGTCCTGCAGCTGGGCCCCAAAGACTCAAGATTCAGGATGTCATTGTTCAAGTGTGCACAGTGGGAAGTGATGTTATATTTCTTTAGAATGGCAGATTTATGCAATTCCTGTTTTCCCCCTCCTTTCTCAAACCTGAAGCCATATTTCCTCGGTGCAGATTCCTCTTAATGCTTTCCTTGTTGCCCTACCTCACTCCAGTGGTCAGTATATCACTTTTGGTGGCTGAAGCCGTATGTATTTCTCACCTGCAGCGGCAAGGAAAGAATTTTGAATACTGTCCAGACCCTGGTACCATCAGTGACTCCTAAAGAGTTCTTATATCTGGCATGGGAGGTCTTACACATGTGGCAACATCTGCTGTGGTCACAGAAATGCATTGCTGCAATTTGAACAAGGTGTCCTTCAGCTCTTGAGTTCTGGAGGTGGGATTCCTCTCTTTGACATAACAGCTTCAGCAGCCTCAGAGAACACAGTTAATGAAGATTATGGTGCAGCCGATCTTGCCAATTGATGGAGTCTACGCTAGCATGAGAAGTGTTCCCTGAGCAAAGGGAGTCTGGGGTAACCAGCTTTCACGTCTTCCACATCCTACAAGTCACAGCAGGTCTATACACAGTTCACACACAGTATCACCAAAGCATAACTGCATATATTGCACATGTTTTGGCCATGCTGCAGCACAGTCTGCAGGGAGGCACCCCACACTATTGAAAGCCACGGTGTTATGCACTGGCTCAGAGTTAGCACAAAGAGTGGGGGAAGAGGTACATAGAATCATAGAATCACAGAATGCCTCAGGTTGGAAGGGACCTCTAGAGGTCATCTAGTCCAACCCCCCTGCACACGCAGGGCCTCCCAGAGCACGTGGCACAGGGCTGCATCCAAGCGGGTCTTGAAGATCTCCAGAGAAGGAGACTCCACAACCTCTCTGGGCAGCCTGTTCCAGTGCTCTGTCACCCTCACCGTCAAGAAGTTCTTCCTTAAGTTCCCGTGGAACTTTTTATGCTTCAATTTATGGCCATTTCCTCTGGTTCTGTCAGTGACCACCACTGAAAAGAGGCCAGCCCCATCCTCCTCATTGCCTCCCTTGAGGCACTTATAGACACTGACCAGGTCCCCTCTCAGCCTTCTCTTCTCCAGGCTGAACAGGCCCAGCTCCCTCAGCCTCTCCTCACAGGGCAGATGTTCCAGGCCCCTGATCGTCCTCGTGCCCCTGCGCTGGACTCTCTCCAGCAGCTCCACATCCCTCTTGTACTGTGGGGCCCAGAACTGGACACAGTACTCCAGATGTGGCCTCACCAGGGCTGAGGAGAAGGGCAAGATCACCTCCCTCGACCTGCTGGAGATGCTCCTCTTAATGCAGCCCAGGATGCCATTGGCCTTCTTGGCCACATCAAGCTGTACAGTTCACCCTAGCAGCTTATCTGTGTTGTACAAAAACGCTACCACAGACCATGATTTCCTGCTTCTGAAATCAATTTCTGTGCAGGAACAATGAGAGAAACAGTTGGTTTTGGCCAACTAACAGACCATATGAAATACGTAGTAAAGCTTGTATTTTATGAAAGCTCTAACAAGTCCTTTTGGTCAGGACCACAGGTTCTTGATTTGCCAGTGAAAACAGAGCAAGACTTATTCGTGGACATATTCATAGGATCCAGAGGCAACCATTCCCCAGGGAACAACCTAAATTCTCCAGTTAATTCTAGATCGGTTCATTCCAAACACCCTCTTGGTGCTCTCTTTATCCTTACCTTGAAAACTGAGTGGTGGAGAATATTTGAGTGCCTCTCTGCTTAAAAATTTCCTGCATGCTTGCAGCAAGCTTCCTCAAGCCTCCTCCAGAGCTGTGCAGTACCTGGACTGTGTGGCTGGCTGTTTAAGGTGTGTAGATCTCTGCTTCCCTTTCCAGGAGATGATGCAGCTCCTGGACATGAGGACATATTCCACAGTTAATGGTCATGGAGTCAAAAGTCTGTTTTGGAGGTGAAGGTGTAAAAGTAAAGGCACCAGGGAGCAATTTGATGTAATGGTCTTGGGTCAAGAGAGCTCTCGACCCTTGTTTGAAGGCATCCATCCATCCATCTAGCCTGGCCAAGACTTAACCCCGTATATTCACATAGCCCAGCCCCAGAACACACATCCACTCCAGGCAGTGATATCATTGACATTGAAAGACTTTTTTTTCCCTTCTGTTCCTTGCAACAACCCTTCTCTCGCTTAGTGTATGAGCAGAAGGGACAAAAGCATCCCACCATGTCACGAATTGCAGATAGCACAGAATAGCTATATTTTCTGCTTTATTTATTGGACTGTACCTGGTAATCTGGATTTCAGGCATAGTCATTTCTCTTCTAATCTGAAATCAGACTTGTTTGTCACAGTTCCATACAAATTTCTCTCTGTTCTCTGTTCCACTCCTAATTGTAGCCTTATTCTGCAAGGGAGCAGAATACCAAGTCTTCTGCAACCACGCTGAGTTTTTGTTTAAATTAATTCAAGATATGATGCCTTTCTGAACGTTACAATTGGAGGAGACCAAATAAGTGTTGGTGCCATCCCTACTTACAATACACTTGTAATTTTTGCCAAGTCGAAGTAGTTTCAGAATATTACTTTAGTTGAAAACTCACATAAGCTTTATTTTTCCTTTAATTAAGATTTAGTCTAAAAAAATATATATATATATTCCTTTTTATTAAAGTGGAGTAAATATTCTTATTTCAGACTTAAGAAATATCTCATCAAAATATTATGTGTTCCAGGATTTTTCCAGGTTTTCTCACTCACCCTTCCTGTAACTCATGCTTCTCTCATGTAAGAGTGAGAAAATAATTACTGTTTTTCCAATAGAAGCTGATAAGTCATGAAGCAGCTTAGGGCTTAGTTTCTTCCTGAATTAAAGATTACCTTCAGGCTTGCAAGTCTTCGTTTGTCATGTTTTTATTCATTCATTTCAAACTCATGAATCTTTCAGTTTCTTCTTTAACTGGAGAAGAAGTAATGAAAACCCTTCTCACGGTCAGATCTGCCCATCCTGTATTTCAGATCTATCAAAAAGTGAGCTCATCTTCTAAGCAGATGATAACAGAAGACATGGGTTGATCTTGTGTCATCCCCTGAGGAGACCAGAGACGGCCTGGCAGAGCCACTGCAGAGAATTCCTCTTGTAGGCGAGGGAAATCTTCTTTCTCTCTTTTCTATTTTACCAGGCTGAAGAATACACAGGAAAAAAAAAAATCCTGTGCTTAGAATGCATGCGGAAGCTAAAACAAAGTGATTTTCTCAAGTTAATATAAGGACCAATTTTCATAACCATCTTTGTTATGCAGAGCAGTCTTATTCTCTCAAATGGCTTTCAGACTACGAAATTTCACAGCAATGCACAGTCCTTGCAAAGACACTTGCTGTAACCTTTTATTACAATGCAGACATCATCTGGTGGGCTAAGCATGATTTAGACACTCAGGGTGAGTCATCCTAGCTCTGCCTGGTGATCAAGGCCTTTCACTCACAGTATGAGTATGCAACGGCTTGGGTTCTGACCTTACTTCTAATATTATCACCGCAACCTTCTTGCAGTTAAGAAAAGCTGTGGTCTGCAGATGGGAGCTGCATCACGAAGGGTACTAAATTCTCAGACAACTGCCAAGGGGAGGAAAACCCAAGATGTGAAGCTGCAGGGCTGACTACAGATATCCTGGGCAATGTGTAGTAAGGTATCCCCACCTGAAATGAGCCTCTTCCTTGAATACAGAATGATAATGTTGATCCAAAGCAAGGATCAGTGTGATGACTGGCAGCCTGTAAAGGAACAGGGGTGCCAGTTCAAAAAGAGGTGGTGCAGAAGCACTGCCATTGTTATGGATGAGAGGAAAATGCTCAAACACCTGAGGTTTGTCAGAGGTACCTGAACCTCAAACAGAGCAGTTAGTGGCTGTTTTGGTGGTGAGAGCCTTCTGTGTAACGCAGAGCCTGGTAGTGACAGTCCGACTCTTTGCCACATTCTCCAGTATCTGTCCTTGGGCTGTGCTGAGCTTCTTCAGCCAGGCCACAGACTTCTGCCCTCAGCCAGCTATCCGTGGTGAAAAACTGCATAAAACGTGGGGCAGAGGCTGGAAGAATACTGGGGAGTGTTTCTGTGATCAAGCAAATCTGATTAGTTATTGCAACTTGGGGAATGATGTTTTGCGTTTCAACATCTCCCTCTAAGTCCTCCTACCAGTTTGGGAACTCTGCCCTTACAAATCTCCAACCAAATTGATGTGACAAGAAAAATTATCAACAGTTTCCCCAGAGATACTCCAGGTTTGCTCTTCATCTTGATGTAGATAAAAAGACCAACTCATAGTAATTTCTCTTATTTATCATCTCCTGTATCTATTCTAGCACTGGTTTGGGCTACTTCTATATTAATATCATGGTTTTGTTCCCAAGGACAGTTAGTTGCTGCTACTGAGTATTTCAGCAGCCTTTGAAGACTTGAAGGACCCAGAGAGAGATCTCATTGCCTCCTCCTGACTTGAAGTGGAGCTCCTCACTCCTTTCCATGCAGAAATGATTAAGTATGGCCCACATAAAGAGCAGAAGAACTCATTCCTGCTTCCATGTATGAGCTAGTGACAACCCAGAAGTGACTTCCCTCTCCTCCCCCTGTCTTCAAAGTTTCCACATCATGGAAAATTGTTAACTGAATTTTCTTCCCACAGGAAATTAATTTGAATGAATATTTCAACACTGTTCTTCAGGCCTTGCTCTGCTCCCAGCCTAAGTCAAAATAAGATTTCCATGTCTCTCATGGAAGAATCGGTAAAGGTGCACAGAGTAATGTTAACTATTGCAGTTTAAAATCATGATGCTACTTGGTTTGCATTCATTTTCCTAAGTGTTTCTGTGTGGAAACACAGGACACTTGCCTTTTGCCTTGAGCCGGGAATTGCAGGAATACTGTGAAGGAGTCTAGCCAAGAGCGGATTGTCGTGGGCAAAGCGCCACTCCTGTGGGACACAACCTCGGGTAGGGACAGAAGGGACTGAGACAAAACACATCGTGGCAGCTTTCCTGGCAAAAACTGGAAAAATGAAGGAAAACTAACATTCTCCATCAAAAGACTGTTTTTTTTTGGAAAACAGATTCTCCTTCAGAACACTGTAACAGCCTGCTCCTTCCTTTGAGATCTGCCTTCAGATGACACCCTTGAGAAAAACATGTTTATTGCCAAATAATCTGGTTAGTGGCTTGCTGGGTCCATTGTTTGAATGCGGAGTATCTAATTGGATCTGCATAAATGTATATTCCAGGCGTATTTACAGAGCTGCTAGCAACTATGACATGGAAAATGTTATTTTAATATCTATAATAGCAATATTTAGGTGTACTTTGCTTTTCTAAGGGTGTAATCAGGCAGCCTATGAAACACTTCAAAGGAGACTCCCATTACCACACATCTTTTTAATCCCCTGCAGTGAAGCAGTGGCAGTGGAACAGCATCAAATTATTTGTCACCACTGTTTAATGGGCCAAGAATTATGCTTACTTTTAGCTCAAAATTATTATACCTCTACAAAGCCAAGGGAATGTGCAGATTTTCAGTTAAAAATTGTTAAAAATTACTGTTCTTAATTAATATTACTCCACTTAGCAGGAGCACATGTTCATACACATGCAAGGGTTCCTGTTCTCTCACTCTTTGCTGAATAGAGGGAGTTTCTAAGCAGCAATTTCGCTGCAGGAGGTAAGTAGCAACTTGAGGTCACTAAAGCGATAAAATCTGAAGTGCTGGGTAGAAATGAAATTTGATTTTGTTTGCACTCTTACAAATGTTCTGAGATAGTTTTGAAAGTCACTCTAACTTTCTTCTCCCATTTTGAGACCTTGGAGAGGAATAAAATGCACATTGAAATGATAGGCATGGTCACCAAAAATACTTATTTCTTGCCTTGGAGACTTTAAATGAGTGACTTATTTTATTTTATTTTATTTATCTATTGGAATTTACTTTTTTATTTATTTTATTTTTTCACTGAAAACTAAGTGAAATGAATTCCATCTTTGTCCATGAAAAGGGGTGGTGAGTGAAATCACTTATACCCTGACACTTCCTTGTGTGAGAAAACTCTGTCTGTGGCCTACTGAAGTCACCACAGCTCTCCCGTGTGCTGACTATTGGAATTAAGGTCTTTGTTTCTGAAACACCTTGTAAATGCTAGATACTGTGCTCGTAATTAGAGATAAAGACATATGTGGGAGAGGATCACGGAGGGAGGGAGGCTGGGGTGGATGGACAATAACAGGAGATGAGAGGGTAAGCAAAAACCGACCACTGCTCTGTGAAAACAGGAAAAAGTGAGGTAGAAACAGAGGGGGAAAACAAAAATAACCACTAAAACCCTGTTGAGGGCTGAGAAAACAAGTGGAATTAGCAGGGAGCTGGCAAGAAGGTCAGATGTGGAAGCAAGCAAGCAGGGAGAAAAGAGGAAAACCTGATCCCAAAGGGCTGGGAGGGACCTGAATAAAACATCCAAAAATTAGATCCATCCTTTGACTGAATTAAATATATTTGCCCTCCACAGAGGTGTCACTCATCTTTCTGTGGTTGGTTGTGGCTATATGAGTACTGCAATGGGAGCTACATCTTCACTTCTGCGCATTGCTGAAGGCAACTTTACCCCAAAGTGATGATGAGTTAAACCACAACACTCCCTTCACTTTAGTTGTGTCAGGATTTATCCTTAAGCATAAAGAGAAATGGTGCTTGTGTACAGAAAAAAAAATAAAAAAGAAAAAAAGAAAAAGAGTGCAACCCTAGGAACAAAATCAAGAACATCTTCAATTCCTTCCTTTCTTTTACTCCTATTAAAACCCAATGGAGCAGGGCAGTTAGTTTCTCACGATTATTTTGAAGCTACTCCAACAGGAAGATCAAAATGTCTAAGAGTTTTCCCTGTAAAAGTATTCCTTCTAGGGAAAGGAACAAAACTACCTTTGTATAGGACATATTCCATGGAAATTACCATCCTGATGGATATTTAAAGCATTTTATGAATGCAGAGCTGCAAATTCCTAAGAGAGGGACTTAATGCTCCTTCATGCCAGTGCTCATGGAAGTTAGGCTGTGCATGTGGCTCAACAATTGACATTAAAGTTTAATTTTAGTCTTCTTTACTGCAACTGAAGCTTCTTATATCTTGCCCACACCATTCCGCATCACACAAACGATTGCACAGGGAATGGAATATAGGAGGATTTATGCTCATTATCATTTCTGATTAGGATCTATGATTGTGCAACCGATATTAGGCTGATACTAGGCTAGGCAGTAAGGAAAGGGTTAGGAAATCAGGCTCAGATGTTCACTGAGTGATCTGTGTGCAGGGTCTGCTCTTTATTGTGCCACTGAGCAACTAGAGGTGCTTATCCTTGATGCTTGCTCTGCTGTGCTTTGTTCTCTACTGATAGCATTTGTTAAGTATCTGCTGTGATATTGTGCCACATAATAGGTTTGTCACAATCAACAGCCTAGGAAATGCTAAAGCTAATGGAAGAAGTCCCAAGAACCATCCAGAGACCCCAGTGCAGTTACTCTAGATATACATTTACTATAAAGGGATCCAGAATTTGGTTTACTTCCTCTCTGTATGCATTGAAGGCTTTCAGAAAAAAAAAATCCTCTCTAAACACAGGCACAGGTAGTATTTTCTTGATGTGAAATTCATAAGCATGGATGTTTGACAGTTTTAACAATTATTTTGATACCTGAGGAAGTCAAAGAAAGTCTGTCACTTCATCCTCTTATGACAGAACTTTAATAACTTTCCACAGCTTGGGGAATTAAACTCGATGGGTCTGTACATAGGATGGGTATGCATTTAGGTTTATGTATTTGTGTTTATGCTGAGTTTTCTTTTTTGAAGCTTGATAGTTATAAATTGGATCATTACCATGAGGATGAACAGATCTGTACCTTCTTCAGATTACAGATTGCTATGGGAGATGGCCAAATTAGCCCATGCATTCCAGTTTAATTCGAAATTTGGTGACAAAAATATCAGTGTTACCCAAATAGTATTGAGCACCGAGTTTATTTATTAATTGCAGTGAAGCTTAATCTATGCTTTCTACCATATGTCTATAAAATCCCTTATTTGGAATATATGGCACCATAATTAAAATAAATTAAAATGTTATTCCCACAGAAGATGCATTATATCCTTATTAAAATTAGAAAACATAGGTTTGAGAAGTTTAATACTCCATCACTTCATGATTAAGATTGCACATGATTATCAAAAGAGAACTACCACAGAAATAGGTATGGTTAATTTGCTGGAACCTAAATCAATCTCAAACTTCTCACAACACAGTTTTGTTCCAGGAAGATCTTTCAAATCAGAACAAACGGATGCTGATTTTATGTCTCCTTGGCACAAGTCTTGCTTTGCCTGTAAATCATACTTTTGTATATCACCGTCTAAGTTGCTTTCTTATTTAAGGTTTTTGACAGTCTCTCCATCTGCTTGGGTTTTGTGCATGTGGCTCTACAGACTTAGAACTGAGTAGCTGTGATAATCTGGGCACACGTAGAACAGGCTGAAGACAGCACCCTGGTCCAGATCTATCAGAAGTAATTTCTGGTGCTCTAGTAGGAACTGTTGGTTGTGGAATTCCTTAGAGTATTTTCCTCCCGCTAAATTTGTCTTTCTTAAATATGGATAATAGGCATGATAGTGTATTCCCTTTGAAAATATGATAATCTGAAAATATGGTCGCATCTTTTGCAAATTAAAAAGTATACGTAATCCTTCAAGAAGACAAAAATGATGGCAAAGTTCCAAAGGTGTTCCAGCTACAGAGGCATATTTTTTCTATACCTTTATGTATAGAATTATTGGATCTGTTTAAACAGGGAACAGATTTTCCTCTCAAGATAGAAAAACAGAGATTGAAGAAAATAGCTAAACAGAACTATTTTTGCTTTCTTTCCAGCCTTTTCTCTAGCAGCCCTGCTCTCTCTTCAGCAATAAATGAGACTCTGAGGGCAGACATCATGAGTCAGGACAGCCTGCAGCAATCATAACTAAAATTTCTGTCTTTTTCTCTCATGACCAAGCAACAGTCCCTCATGCAACTCAGGATACTAAAACTTCAGGTGACTCCAGTGATGTCAGTTTGTCTCTGTGTTTCAGGAAAATCAGGGAAGAAATAAAGACATAGCTCTAGGCTCACTGAGGCTGGTGAGGATTCTGTCATGTCACAATGATGGGAAAGTTTCTACTGAAAGTTAAACCAACAATGAGAGAAACAGACAACAGCAGGGGTTTTTTTGGGGTAACCCAGTGGGGCTCATTCAGAGGAAGGCTGTGACGCATATGCCTTTGAGAACTTGGTATCTTTAATATTTGTTTGACCGGTTCAGCACAAACTGTATACGGTTTGCAGCAAATATGATAAAACTAATACAAAAGTGATAGAAATACACACACACATATATATATATAAAACACAACAACAGAAACAAAGTCTTGAAGACAGAAAAAGAGAAGAGCCAAGCAGGAAAGTACATTTCTCTGAGAAGCATCAATAAAAAAAAAGCAGCATTTTCCCTTTTCTGCCTGCTGATGCTGGAGAAGATAAGGTGTCTTTGTGACTTCCAAACTGGCCATTCTGAGCTCAGCCATTGGTTTTGGGGGAAAAAAATCCAGTTTCTTGGATTGTTTTCACTGAAAAAATGGCCATTCTTCAGATATTAAACCAGAGTACCTGTGCTAAAATCAGCAGAGGCCTTCAGTACATAAGCAATTGAAAACAAATAATAAATCATGCCTGACAATAAATACTGACTTTTAGTCATAGAGGTGAGATAGCTGAGTGTGTTACTCCATTAGTAGGTATATAAGGGTCTGGTCAATAAGACATGAGCAGCTATGATTCAATTTCCATTGGAAGAGGGGTCTGAACCATGGCCAAAAAGCATGGCCTTGTACTTCAGCCAAGCTGATCTAATAATGACTTGTTCCTGAAAGAAGAGCACTCAATCCAAGTGGATCTGCTGCCTTCCGTCAGATCTAAGGGTTGTGTGGCTGAAGCTAGCAGATTGAGCAGAAATATTTACCTTTATATATTTAAAACAACAAAAACAACAACAAAGACACACAGTCTCGCTTTCCCATCAGATTGGCTAACTGAACTGACTCCCATATAGGAGTTTAAGTCTAATTGTCGCCTCCAGCCAAAAGCAATACTAGCAATACAAATAGAAAAACAGAAACCAGGATTTTGGTGTCCTCCTTACTCATGCAAACTCATTTGCCAGAGTCTGTGCATCATGAGCGGGAGAGAACAAACTGACTTAAATGTGTGTTTTAGGGAAAATCGCTATATACCTCTGTACAGGTAGAGGTATTTAACTATTTTAGATGACCATTTTTAATTCTTCATTTTGATCTTATTGCTTGCTTTCATGGAAGAGAGTTTTTGCTTCAAGAAACACTACCATGCAACAATAAGATGGCATTTTCTCTAGGACTAAGGCTGGTAACATGATCTCGTTTCTAGTGAGCCCTTCTACCCTGCAGTTTCTCATCTGCATTTGACTCTTGACCAGCAAGGAAGCACGACTATATCCTAAGCAACTTCAGGAGCACCTATGGGGTTACAAAACTGCTGTACAACCACCTTCCTTCTCTGTCTCTCTTTCTCAGCCCCAATTTATATTCTTTTTCATACACATAGACAAGCTATAACAGAAAATTCCAGTAGGGCAAACCAGCAAATGAAAGCAGCTGTGGAGCAGTCTGTGGGTCAGATCACAGTTCAGGATTGCAGTATTTCTTAGCACCGAGGAGTGTCATAGCTACTGACCTTTTGCTTGGACTGGGTTTATTCCACTCACAAGCACATATTCTTGTATGAAAAAAAGGAAAAAAGAGAGAGAGAAATAGTTTAGTAATGCACGTGGCCATAATCACAACATCCCTGCTACCATGACTTGTCAACTCCACCTTGTCTCACGTCTAGAAGATATGGGCCACAAAATCCAGAGCAGAACCTTGGAAGTGGATCTGGTCATAATCTTTATAGCTATTCAAGCATCCTCTGCATTTGTCAGGAAGAACAGTAGTGGAAAAGAAAGGGCAATATTTTTCTTTCAAAAATAAGTATAGTAATCTGAAATGTGCTTCTCTTTCGAAGCAAAGAATTTGCAGACTGAAATGCAATTTTGACATTTAAAAGAGGGTTGAATTTCCCCCTCAGAAAGTTTTGTTTCTTTCTTTTGCTGTTTTCTTATTGTATCTACTCTGTTTAGCCTCTAATAGACTTTGTTGTCAGAACAGCCTACTTGCTCTTGGCTGAATTTCCTGGCATTATTCCTTGCATATTCTTTAGATAAAATCTGTAAATCTTTAGATAAATTCTGAGCCTGTAGCTCAAGAAAATAACATTAATCCTTCCCTGCCAGACCTTGCTATGTTTTGTGTGCCTCCTCAAGGTAAGAGCAACAACAGGACACAAGTCTTCACCCAGTACTCTGAGTTGAATCACAGCATGGAAACGCCTAAGGAGGAAAAAAACGCCACCAATAATCAAACCTGGTATTTATAGTTTTCAATAAAGTAAACCAGAAAGAAATTGTTCTTGAAGGAAAGTTTGATCTTGTTATTTTAACTTCCTCACCTGCTCGGTGACAGTGCAAGTAGACAAAAATAGCCACAGTAATATAAAGAAATGTTGCCACTAGTGGTCTTTTTTGAAGATCTCGCAGTCTGAACGGATAGTAATCATATTAAATGGGGTGCTAGATTTATCCTTTATTTCCTTCCATCGTTCTCCTGGCTGCTGCTTCTATGTCAATGTCAGCTCCAGCTTCCATCAGGCAGTGAAGTGCAGAGCTGCAGAGGGATATTCCTACACCACGGCAAGCGGACAGGAGCACGTCCACACACCAAGGGGCTGCTCCGCAGGGTCAGCCCAACTGCTGAGAACAGCAGCCCTGCAAGAAGCTCCTCTTAGCTCCAGAAGGCAAAATAGAGAAAAGTGTGGGCTATGGCTGGCCATTTATCTAATATCACATTACAGAGTGGTCATTAGCAGGTCAAACCGTGGCAAAAGCCTCGGGATATTTCAAACAGATTTACTCAGAAGACAAGAGTTCTGAGCATGTTATTTTAGGTCTTGATCAATGACTATCCCAGGTGAAACCAATGATAATACTGGATGAAGATGGTGGTAAGGTAAGGATGTGCCAGGCTGCTTTGCCTAATTTGTTCCTGAGCAAGACGACATGTGTCCAAATTTCAAACTTCATACAAAAATCTTTCAGGCAAAACTTTTCATAAACAGTGTCACCATTTGTCTCTGTCAGTAGAGAAGAGATATTTTTCTCCTTTTTCTTAAGGTACAATTTCCCTGCACTGAGAATCTTGAAAAATGACAAGCCTCCATAAGCAACTGCATGAGAAGATCTCCAATAAATTTCCATCGTGCTGAGCAGCATAAGACAATTATTCAGGCACAGATGTTTCAAAAATCCTGGATAGCAGATTCTCCTATTTTTCAGCCAGAGTGGGCTTGCAATGAGCCAAAGACAGACAAGAACATTAACATTTAGATGAATAATGAAGGTGCTACACTACTGGAGCAAGGATAAGGTCTGGAAGTAGTGAACAATTTATAATACTTTTTAGTCTGTTTGTCAAAAGATGAGACATATTGATGGTAATGCAAAAATGCTTCCACAGGTAACAGCTCACTTATTTTTAAACAACATGCTATTTGTGGTATGTAAATACTCATAAAAAGGAAGAGATACAAAATACTATTTTGAATCCTGCTTACTTACATATTGCAATAAAATATAAATAAAAAAATCTTTGCGAAAAACTGCTAGCATTGTACTTTAATAAAACTTAGCAGAATAGGTAGCAATACCTTTAGGTATTGCTGTAGCTGATGATATACATTACTGAAAGCAGCTCTATACATAAAATAGCATATCATGTCTCCAGAAAGTCAAGTATGTGACTCCTCTCCCCACTGCTCATACTCACAACAGTGTAGTTTTGTAGATGGGAAGACTTAAGAAGCTAAATCCTTTAATAATTTACTCATGTTAACCATGATTGGTGTGATTGAAATTCCTGCTTGACCGCAAGCTTTCTCAATCATCTTAACCATATTACTTAGTCTTTTTTGGTTCCCTTGGGAAGAAGCAGAACAACCATCTCTAACTTCATATTTGGGGTGTTTTGAGAATTTACTTCCCAAATTTTTTCCACCGAGGGGTTCTGATTCCATCATGATGGAGCTGTTGAAGTACCTGGATAGATTATCAAACCAAAATTACAAGTATTTTCATCATAAGACTGATTTTTACCTTCCTTTTAAACTATCATCTGAATTTTTCCATTAGTATTTTGCAGGTGTCAATCACAGTATCACAGTATCTTTTGGGGAAAGCTGGGCACGTTTAACTTTTTCCTGAATCTTTGCCATCTTACAGATATTCAATGTCAAGTCCGCAACACTAAACCTGTCTATGCTAAACCCTGGGAACTGGCAAATGTATCTTCTGTATTGCCTCCACCTCTCCTTACATCAGAAAATGAAGTAGGTGAAATATGAGTTCATTCATGATTGCAAATGCCTACATACTAAAGGAATGCCTCTTCGTTGTGGTGCATGAAAAGCCAAATGCCATAACATGATCCAAGATGCTGGCAGAAGGCAAGTGGGAAAATGAGATGTACTAGGACAGGAATCTGAGTATGCCTGAAAAATAACATGTCACTCTTTGGTTGTGTCTAAGCATCTGAAAAGTTACATTTTTGTGCATAATCTCATGATTTACAAGGCATCTAGTTTACTGAAATGGCTCCTCTCCATTGTTTGTTGTTTGGGAGGCTTTTAACAAACATACAAACATTCTCCTGAATCATAACACATCTTGTTTTACTAGCTGCCTGTAGTCTGAATTTTATCTTTTCTTTTTCCAGATAAACTCCATGTAATCACAAGTTATGTTTGATGTGAAAGTAGCCTAAGGTCAGAAGGAAAAAAAGCAAGAAGTCATGTGCCGTAACATGAACACAGGGATGAAGATCCTCAGCATTCACACCCTCAGGGGCAGACGACTGGATCTTGTGCACAAGTATTTTGTTACAGACAAACTGCAAAGTAAACCAGCGTGACACACTGGGCAGTGTTGATGCTGGAGCCCAGGGAGAACATGTAGGATTGGGACCACCCTGTGTTGCTCTGCTCACATGCAGCAGCAGTATCCCTGACACCTGGGAAAGGATGCTACAGGCCTGGGTTTGGTGCAGGTAAAAGGAAGTTTGCAAAGAACAGACAATCTGCACGTGTTCACTGAGTGTCCTCCCACGCAGCACAGGGCAGATGACTTCACTTTTATCTCTCATTTCCAGCACCGGGGTGATCAGCTATCACCACAGCAGCAGAAAGACAATCTCTTTCTGACACATTTTAATAACAGCCTCCTTTCTTCTCTCTCCTGGACCAGCCGTGTGAACACACGATGCCTGCCCATGCTCTGCCATCTCAGCAGCACCCTTTCAGCTCCAGCTTACGAGAGTTATTACCCATTCCCTGGCCAAGGCAGAAGCTGCTGGTGACCAAATGCAGGTAGTTTCTTTGTGTGTTGTTAGCTAGCCCTAGGCTTATTTTTTTCTTCTTTTTGTTTATCTTACTAGCCTCTGGCTAGAATTTGTACTACAGGTAGTTTGTCAGACTCAGCCCTCCTCTTTGAAGTACTGATGCAAAGTAAGTGTATTTCCATCTGGGAACAACAGTGCCCAGATCCTTACCACAACTGGAGATGGAAGGCGGTGGTCGTGTTTACCTCTGCATCTCCACCTTTTGCAGTGTCAATTCTCATGGCAGAAAGCGTAGCGAACACCAAGGGAAATAAGGGAATCTGTTTACTGCCTGCAGAATATATCCTCTGAGCTCTGCGATTAGAGCAGGTTACGGTTATTTGACTGCAAAAGAAGTGGCTGTGTCAGTAAAATCGGGTCAGATGCTCAGACTGGCTGAATTAACTCAGATTCATTGACGCTATAGAGGGCTGTGTACATTGTACAATCCAAAGCAAAATCAATATCCTACAGATAGAGGCTGAAACGCCCCTCTCCTTATAAAGTTCAAGATTTTGGACTTTTGTACAGAAGATGACATGAAGGTGACTTCAGACACGATATCACAGTGCTATTTTATCCATTATTTTGATATCAACCTAGGAATACCATTACCACCTGAGTTTATTTCCCTAAACAAAATAATGCAAGTGCTAAAGAAGGCCTCATGTGCTTGGAAGTTTGGCTGTTTTTCCGGCTTTATCTGTTGCTCTAGTAACAGACATTACCTGTTTTTTTTTTTTTTCCCTCGTGCAAGTCACACCTTATTTATATGCATACCCTTCACTGTTGTCAAAACCTTAGGTAGAACATCAGGAAGCAGCTTGAAGGAAGACCAGGCAGCAAAAGTGCTCTATCAGCGATGTTCCCTAGGCAGGTGAAATGCATTTTACTGACATAGTATACTGCTAATCATTTATTCTCTCTTTTCCCCTTTTTTCCCTTTTAACAGGGTTCTCTGTTCAGTAAGTCTTAGGTTTTTTTTTTTTTTTCCAAGTATGTTCACTGACTACTGTTTTTTTGTAACTCAATACAGTTACCAGTATTGAAATATTCAGGGCAATTGGATCGTATGGTGTGCACAGATTTTAACGTATAACTCTCCTGTGTGCTGCAGCACAATTAGGTCCGTACCAAATACTTGTGTGCTGGTGTGCAGCTGAGCTAAATTGTCATATTCCTAGGCAGAATCAACAGAGGAGATGCCTTTTTTTTTTTTTTTTTCCTTCAGAAACAAATCAGAGAAGCACCTGTCTGAGTAAAAAACTTATTTCTAAAAGCAAGCCATAAATTCCAAGTGCCTGGATGCTGTTTTCCCCCATGGCTACAGGAAGGGTGTAGGCAGACGCATCTTGCCTATGTCTGCCCCTGCTGACGGTGAGACACAAGCCAGAGCTGAGAGGCGGCATCCGTCACACGCACAGCGCAGAGCCAGCCGAGCACACAAGGGAGGCAAACGTGACCCTCTGTGCTGCTCTGTGCCCCCAAAAGCAGAGCTCTGCTCATCCTCTCTCTGCTTCCTTTGCAGCGGCTCTGATGCTGATTGCTTTCTAGCACCAAAGTAATTCACCAAAGTAATATCCTGTTCCTCTTTTTGCTCTAGATGACCCAAACTGAATGTCAGTAAGTCCAGCAAGTGCAAATGCAACTGACACAGCAGCAAGCAGTATTTTGTTCCCCATCTCCTCAAATTTTTTACTCTCTTGCTAGGCTGTTATCTTAATTCACTGATTATTCTTTTTCTTTTTAATTCGGCTTTAGCCTCAGATGCTTTCTCTGTCCTCTGAAGGGAACTGAGGGTAAGTTTATTCCTGGTTTTCTCACATTCATACAACTATTCTCCTAAATGTGCATTGCTGCAGCTAAAATTCAGTCTCATTTGAAGGACTGATGTACTCACAATCATGGAGCAGGCAGTATTGTGTACCCCCTTATTCTGCAGTGGAACTGGACTTGAAGGAAACTATTTCTGTCATAATACTGATTATGTCTGATATGTACTCACTATTTCCTGTTAAATATCTCCCCGGAAAGAGCAGAAATGCATCTTAATCAACAAGCACTTAATCAACAATTCACATTTAAAACTGAGAGATTGTGCCTCTCTGCAGATGACTTCTAGGGTATTCTCTGAAATCCAACCATTGCTTAAATAACAAAGTTTTATTGAATCATGTTTTGTCTTGCTGCTTTCTAAAGAATACAACACTTCAATTCCAGAACGTGGGAACAGTAGCTGCAAGAGACGAGATGTCATTCCAAATACCGGAAATTCTACTTTTGCTTCAGAAAGCACAGAGTCACATCTTCAACATGGTCTTCAGTCAAATAGATGGGCATGAGACTTTTGACCTCCAGTTTGCTGGAGGTCTGTTTAACCTGTAAGATGAGGTGCTACCCTACGTGTCCTGTGTGCCACCTTGGTGCTGAGCTGCCTGGGAAGGGCTTCAGCAACAGGTCTGTCCAAGCACGGAGGGATACTGCAGCCTAATGCGTATTGCCATAATGAACTTTAATCGCCCATCTCAACACAGAATCACAGACAGAGAATGGTTGAGATTGGAGGGACCTCTAGAGTTCATCCAGCCCAGCCTCATGCTCCAGCAGGGACACCCAGAGCACGGGGCACAGGGTGGCATCCAGGCGGGTTGGGAAGATCTCCAGAGAAGGAGCCTTCACAGCCTCTCTGGGCAGCCTGTGCCAGGGCTCTGGCACCCTCACAGGAAAGAAGCTCTTCTTCATCTCATCTCTTCCGTCATCTTCCATTGCTCGAGGAGGATTGGGTTAGGGATTATTTAGGCAAACTGGACACTCATGTATCTATGGGCCTGGATGGGATGCACCGAAGAATGCTGAGGGAACTGGTAGGGGTCATTGCTTAGCCGTTCTCCATCATCTTTGAGACGTCATGGACAGCTGGGGAGGTGCTGGAGGACTCGAAGAAACCAACGTCACTCCAATCTTCAATAAAAGCAAGATAGAGGAGCCAAGAAACTACAGACCAATCAGCCTCACCTCCATCCCTGTAAAGCCGCTCATCCTAGAGACCATCTCTAGGTATGTCAAGGAAAAGAAGGTGATCAGGAGTAGTCAGAATGTACTCACCAAGGGGAAGCTGTGTCTGACGAACCTGATAGCCTTCTACAATGAGGTGACCGGCTGGATGGATGATGGGAGAGCCGTGGATCTTGTCTACCTTGCTTTCCGCAAGCTCAGGAAGTGTGGACTGGATGAGTGGACAGTGAGGTGGAATGAGGATTGGCTGGATGGCAGAGCCCAGAGGGTGGTAATAAATGGGGTCGAGTCTAGTTAGAGGTCTGTGGCCAGTGGCGTCCTGCACAGGTCAGTACTGGGCCTGGTGCTCTTCAACTTGTTCGTCAATGACTTTCACGAGGGCACAGAGGGCACCCTGAGCAAGTCCGCAGATGACACCAAATTGGGAGGAGTGATCAACACTTCCGAGGGCTGTACTGCCATTCAGAGGGACCTGGACAGGATGGAGAGCTGGGCAGAGAGGAACCTCATGAGGTTCAACAAGGACAAGTGCAGGGTCCTGCACCTGGGGAGGAATAACCCCAGGCACCAGGATAGATTAAGGGTTGACCTGCTGGAAAGCAGCTCCGTGGAGAGGGATTTGGGAGTCTTGGTTGACAACAGGTTAACCATGAGGCAGCAATGTGCCCTCATGGCCAAGAAGGCCCATGGGTTCCTGGCTGCATAAAGAGGAGCGTTGCCAGCAGGACGAGCGAGGGGATTCTGCCCCTCTGCTCAGCTCTGGTGAGGCTGCACCTGGAGTACTGGGGGCAGTTCTGGGCTCCCCAGTGCATGAAGAACATTGAGCTTCTAGAGAGGGTCCAGGGTAGTAAGCAACAAAGATGATTAAGTGCCTAGAACATCTATTGTATGAGGAAAGACTAAGCGAGCTGGGCCTGTTTAGTGTGAAGAAAAGAGGGCTGAGAGGAGATTTGATCAACATGTTCAAGTACCTGAGGGGGGATTGTTGGGAGGATGGGGCCAGGCTCTTCTCCGTGGTGGCCAGTGACAGGATAAGGGCTATAGGTACAAGCTGAAACCCACGCAGTTCCACCTCCATATGAAGAAGAACTTCTTTGCTGTGAGGGTGCCAGAGCCCTGGCACAGGCTGCCCAGAGAGGCTGTGGAGGCTCCTTCTCTGGAGATCTTCCCAACCTGCCTAGATGCCGCCCTGTGCCCCGTGCTCTGGGTGTCCCTGCTGGAGCAGGGGTTGGATTAGGTGATCTCTAGAGGTCCCTGCCAACCTCAACCGCTCTGTGATTTTGTGGTTCCAAGCAGTTTCTTCCAGAAGTAAAAAGAGGGGGAGAGTGAAAGCACTGCTGATAAGAAAATTCCACAGATTAGCAGGGAGGATTATCAACTTGTATTTACATCTGTGGAGAGCAGTTGCAAGTCCCAGGGACACCAGTTACTTCAGTGACTGATAGCTGCTGGTTCTGCCACACTGCTGGAGAAAAACAGCATTGGTGCTTTGGAGTCCTGCAGGCTTCAGCAGGACCCTGGAGATGATGCAGATGTTGGGAGAAGCTTTCTTTATCCTGGATTAAAGTGACAGAGCAATATTGCCTGGGGACAGAGTGAGGGCAGGTACCAACAGAGATGCTGAATGTAAACGCAGCTGGCAGCTGCGTCTGTTACCTGCATGCTCTCGATGGGGCAGACCATGGTCTTCTTAGGAAGCTCTGCATCTGCCTAGGAACTTTTCTCTTCTGCTTCTTTTCATTATCTCTTTGAATTTCATTTGAGCATTTCTAAACCAAGTACATTTGAGCAATTGAGAAGACCTCACAGAAGTGTTATGTGAGCTTCTCTATAGGATATTTCCTTTCACCTCACCCTTTCCAGAGCATTTGGGGCAATCTTACGGAAGTTTGTCTTGTTATCATACCCCTCCAGCACAGAGGAAACCCCATTTCATGGGTGGACAAATCAAGATTGAGAGGGACTTAAGTGATTTTAGGTAAGTGATGAAAAGCAAGGACTTGAATTCCAGATATTTGAGTCTATGAAACAACGTGAGGAAAAGTGGCAGCACCAGGCAGAGCACGCTAAAGGTAAGGGCAAAGTCACGGTCCATCTTAGGTTCTGGATGTTTCCTCCCACTGAGGAAGTACATGGCGAACCGAGATTTGTTTTGCGTCACTTATCACAGTGAAGGCTGCTCAGAGAAGAGCTAAGTGAGAGCAAGGCCCCAGCAAAGCAGCTTCTTATGGGGAAAAAAAAAAAGAAAAAACAGAACAAAAAGAATGAAATTGGACAAAAGAAGAGAGCAGTCAGCATTAAGAGGTTTCTGTGAGGGATTAGAGCAGCAGGGGAAGTATCATCATGGCACAGCTTAAAGAGGAGGCAAGAGGAGGTGTTAAAGTTAACACATTATGTAGTTAGGGCTATTGCCAAGGCAAAATAGAAAAAAAAGTGAACTTATTACAGCAGCTCCACAAATCTGTGGCTGACATAATCCTGCCTTGTACTAGAGTACACCAATTTGCTCCTCACCACCTTCTATCAGATATATTCTCATGATACAGTCTGTGGTTGCTCCTTGTCTGCATAAAGCATTTACATTATCCTTGTCGCTTGATGTGTTGATTTTCCATGAGGAAAAAGCTTTCGGGCTACCTGATGGAACACGCCACAGCCCCCAGCAATGCTGCACATTCCTGGGTTTGTGCAGTGAGCAACCCACTGAGCTGGGTCAGTAAACCTGTGTTGTTATACCATTTCCAAACCACATCCCCCAGACTCCGTTTTACATCCACAGAACAGATTTTCTCTGTTCTCCTCTCCCAGGAATTGGACCTTGCTCTACATCAGCTGTGTGGTGCCTTCAAGGCAGTGTTTTCTTAGTCGGGGCAATAGGTCAAGCACAGAATTTCCCAGTGCTTGGGAGCACTTGAGCTTTTCAAGTTCGCTCTTCAGTAAATCACAACAGCTGAGAGCAACTGGACCTACTCTGCCTGTAAATGTGTCCAAGTCCAATCACTCAATAACTGCTTACCTTAGAGAGCACAATAATCAGCCAGCTGTGGACAAGGTTAAAACATTGCTACAGATATGTGTATTTCCCTGCCACAATTTCCTCTGTGCTCCTGACCTTTCTCTATGCTAATTCCAGGACCTTTCTTTTTTTTTGTGGACCCTTTGTCCTTTCACAGCGTACTGGAAACTCCCTGGAGCCCCCACAACGTTTCAGGTGACAGGTACCTTTGGCAGGTTATTCTCTGACTGGCTTTGTCAGTCAAATGCTGTCTGCATTTCAACCTGCTCATTGCATTTTCCCGTGCATGCCACCTACGTAAGTCTATAAATCAAGTTTATAAACCAAGTTTAGCTATGTGGCACACATACCTACAGAGTATACATCCTTACGCTTAGAAAATGTCTTTGGGCAGGAGTTAATCCTTTAGGGTAAAGGGAGATATAGCCCAAGATTAAACAGGTAAACTGAATCACATTGACTATTTAATGAAGACATTCAGACTTTCTCTGTCCCCAAAGGTTCTCTGTAGATAACAAAATACTCACCAGGGAGGAGTCTTTTTCCAATGGTAGTTGATTTTTTTTTAAGGTTGATGCTCATGGGGCCCTCATGCAAAAGGACTTTGAACTTTGGCTGCCTAATGGGCTTCAGGCAGTGGAACGTTCTAGGTAGCCAAAGGCTATGCAAGACTGCCAGCCAGTCAGACCATGACAGGCATATTGAAATTGTTACCCTAAATGGTCCTGAACTGCAGCAATTCTTTTCAAAGGGAACCATTCTGTTTTGAAAGTATATAAACATCAGCACGTTAGAATATCTATGCAAAGAATGAATTCAGCGTGATGAGGCTGGATAGGTGTTAATTTCCATCAATTAATTTTCCTGAGAAGATGGGCCTGGGACTGGGTCTACCTGCGAGGAGCACCCGGTGAGGGGAGCAGGGTCAGGATGCGCCTGGTGAGGATGGAGAGGCTGCTGTGCCCCTCTAGGCGAGAGAGGATGGGACCAGAGGCCCCTGCATGACATTAGCACTTCAAGGGGACTGTCACAGGGGTAAACACAGCCAAGCAGCCTGTTAGGAGCACACCTCTGATGTGCGCCTGGGTTTCAACTGATTATGATCAAAGTATCATCACAAAACAGGGTCAAAAAGCACTCACAAGGTCATCTCTTCAATCTGTCTCCCACTCCAAGGCACTTCAATCGTATCTGCAGCATTTCCTGCAAATGCTGTCTAGCCTTTTCTTAATGACTTCCCACAGCGGAGACAGCAGCCTGCCCTTTCTCTAAAACCTACACTACCCCTGGTGCAATTTAAAACCATTCCTTATTCCTCTTCGTCCCAGGGGAACACCTTTCCATTCATTCATGCAGGAAATTTTATCTAAGTGAAGCCTGTGTCCATGTCTCTTCTGTAAGGAAAACACCTCCTTTCACTCTTGCCTCGTAGCCTGTGTAGCTTAGACTTTGCCCCCTTTAGCACGGAGCAATCCAAGGAGAAGGGCTGTGCTTGAGACCCTTCACAGTGACGTGCCGGTGCTGGCCTGCTGTGCAAAAGACATCGGTGTCCCAGCCCTCGGCTCGTGTAAATCCAGCCGCTCTGTCCCTGGGCCTGTACTGCACACTTGAGTTATCAGTTACAGCCATGGCTCCTTTCCAAAGCTGCTTTGTGCTGCATCTGTCATTTTGAAGGGCAAGGGAGAGCCCAAACCCTGAAGTAAAATTACTTTTTAAAAAAGAGACACAGATTAAGTGCCACAGAGACCCATACAAATGCACTGGAGGAATCCTTCTGCTTGATATATACAAGGTTAATACAACTACTTGTAGTTGGAATAGATTTATTCCTACCTACCCCCTCCAAAAATGCTGGAAACTTCTGCTTTACTTTTTACCTACCTTCCAGCAAGTATCATCTGCTAGGACCATCTGGACATCATGACTTCAATCACTTTCCTCCATTAAAGGCAACCTTGTCTACTGCAAGTGTGACAGTCCCCTTTTATTTTCCGCTTGTGTCTATTTGCTTATGTTTCCTGCTGACCCTGAATTGTGATACAAATTACATTTCAATTCCCCTCCACCACCCTCCCTTCTTGCAGGGAGATTTTAAATGATATCATTTGTAAAAGTATTTTGGACAGGTGAAACTGGGAAGCGCCTTCATTCTCCATCACCCATTTGGACAAGAGATCACTCCTTCCCCCATGGACACAAAATAAAGAAACTGTTATGCGACATTTTTGGAGTCCTACTTTTTCAGGCACTTCCTATTTCATAGGACCTAGGCATATTTGAGTCATTCTGTGGGTTTTGGGGTATAAACAGTATGGATGGCTCTAAAAACTAAAGGCTCCATGATCAAAATCGGGCTCAGATGGACCCTGCAGATACATCAAGCTCAGAGGGTATAAACCCTGGCTGACGGCACAGACCAGCAGAAACCTCTGGTTTAGTCACAAATACAACTGCAGCCATTCTGCAGAGCGTCATTCTCTGTGGGAACTGACAGCTTAAGTAAGTGCAGACGGCTAATGCAGCTGGCCTTTTGCTGATGCAATATACTGTTATTCATGCAGTGATAAAGCACTTCAAGAAGTGATAGAACTGAAATGACTTAACTCATGCTTTTCTAAGTAGGGGGCTGTGCCAGAACAGGGAATTTAAGAGGGCCAATACCTCACGGCCCATCTCAACAATGCTAAAAGTCTCTGCCCTGCAAAGTGAATCCACCTGATGATGGTGGTTCACATCAGCATGGACAACAGTGACACAGAACCAATTCCTGCTTGATGTTAACGTGCATGGGAACTGCGACCTGAGTCATGCACATGTAGTATTTCTACGGTGCAAGTGAGAATTTCTGAATTTAATTTACCTTTGGAAAATACCTATGTGCCAATTACAAAGACCACAAAACTTTGGTGCAAGGGGTTTTAGAAACTATTGAGCCCATCAAGGTTTGGCTCCCTTAACAAAATATGATTTTTGTGTCTTAAGGATCTACAAATCTCCACAGACAAACCGTACTGAGCCAACATCCCAAATATGTAAGCAAAAGTGAAGAAAGAGGAACAGGGCTGGCAGATTTCCTTACTTTCAAACACAAGCTGTGCAAACAGAAAAAAAGAAAGGCAATAAATGCTGAAGTCAGACTCACAATATTGGAAAGAAAACCAACATTCAGAGGGAATGGTCATAATAAAGTGAGACATTCTGCTGATGTCTCCACATTTGCCCTTTCATCTTCCACCAGACTTCCGCAGCTTTCTGCTCTCACTCCTATTACTCAGACATTTAACTTCCAACTGAAAAAAAAAATAAGACAGAGGGAGCACAGCACAAGAAAATAGTTTTTCCTTTATGCACTTTATCCAGATTTATTTTTGAGCTCTGAATTTAGTGCTCTATAATAAGACACTGGAGTAAGTTGAAGTTTGCCTTAGTCACTTCTGTATGATTCTTCTTTTAGACAAATAACAGTTTTCTGCAAACTTTTAAGTTTGGAAAAAGAAGTAAACAAGCCTGGGATGATATATGCTTCTACACTGTCTCATCCTCCCTTCACCAGAGAGCATTTATAGCTTATCAAGACATTGGACTACTGGGATCTTCTGTTTTCTGGGCCGATGTCCTAAGCATTAAGCTATTGTACAAAATGAAATACTGCTATCTAAAATGATCTCTTCCAAGGATTTGACTTGCTTCAAAGGAGATGTGTGTCCATGAGGGCCTTAGGTGAAGGAAATGTTTATTTCTCATTTTCAATCAGGCAGACTGAGAAATTTTCCCTTATCAAGACTGAGGCAGCTATGAGCATATAAATGGGGAAAGTATAGCCAGTTTTAGAGTTTTTAAAAAAAGACTTTGTAAGAATTTTTATTAAATATGAGTGGGACAACCTCAACTCAGCTGCCTATGTAATTTTAAAAACAAGTATTTCCTATACACTCTAATCTAGCTGTATGGGTCAAAGATTTGGACTAGAACACACACCACTTCCTACACTTGCAGCTCATGGGATGGGGATTGGGGTCTATATGTGTACCTGATGAGTAGGGATTGGGGGAGGACACCTCTCCATGTGCATGTCCTCTGTTTGCAATCACGTCAGCCACCCCTGACTGGCTTGGATATTGCTAACAACATATGTATGTTGATATTGCGGCTTTGGCAGGATCTGTCCCTTTCCATAAGGTAAACATGGAGAATAGGGATCCAGATGTCAAGTATTTATCTGGACAGAAACAATACTTCCAGCCTTTGAGGGGTTAATAAAATTTATCAGCAGTCTGTATATACCCAGCTCCTTGAGAAAGATCTCCTTTGCTGCAGTATTGTCAAAGTTTTGTCTTTTGCTGTCAAATGAGGCCAGTAGTCAAAATTTTACAACCATGTAATGCTTTCTCAGTAGGTGGTGCATTCTTGTGCATTACTGTTCTAAGCTTATTTCCATGGTTTGTTATTAAGCATAATAAAAGGCTTTGACTCAACACTCACATAATAGCATGTTCTGCGCTGTTCGCTGTATCATCTTCTAGGCTGAAATTTCAAGTGAGGTGTGAAATATTCTACTGAAACTTGATTGGTTCTGTGAAGTTGAAAGAGTATTTATACGCCACTAGGCTAATTCATTTTTCAAGGATAGATAATTACCTAGATGTCAAATCCCTGTGGAATTCCCTTACCTGACATCTAAAGCATGCAGAGTCTTTTCCAATATTGGCCGGGTAGTTTATTCTTTCTTCATTTTATTTTCTCTAAAATTTTGTAATATAGAAGTCTGCCTGACTGAAATCAAAGAAAAAACATACATATTGTGTTTTTTAAATATGAAATGATTAAAACTGAAGCTATTTGAGATTGCCACTAGACCTTACAACAGTAACTGGTAACATAATGACGGAGTCAACTAGCACTGATAACAAAACTTCAGTATGAAAATTCCATTTAAGATGAGATTGAAGTGCAGTGATTTGGGGCATTTGGTGGTTTGCTAGACCACTGTATTGGTCTGCCCAATTAAACTGCAGAGTGCAGGCAGACTCCAAGCAGAGATTTGTTCTTTCGAGAAAGCAGCACTTCCTACTTGAAATATTGTCTGAAAAAACAATTCTGCATTCAGCTCTACATTGCCTATGCTTTTAAAGTCTTAAGGTGTTTCTGAAACAAAAAGCACTAGATTGAATTGGCCTTTAAAAAGTACTTGTAAATTCCAAGTAATTTTTCTACTTGTCTTCTGTGATAAACATTTTTAGCTTTATACGCTCAAATTTATTTTACATCTCTACAGCATACTAAACATTTTTTTCTTCACCTAGAGCTGTGCTAAGGTTTCAGCTTAGACCATGTGCAGTCTCTGCTCATAGAGGACTCTTCTACAACAGCCTGGCATGCCTATCTGTTCTGACAACATTAAAGCTTATATCACTGTAAGTATATCCTTAAAGCTTTTCTTAAGTATCTCCAGAGTGAGACATTTCCCTAGAACAAATCTCTCTTCACAGAATCACGTAACTATTGAGGTAGGATGGGACCTTTAAAGACCATCTGGTCCAACCCTCATGCTCAAGCAAGGCCACCTGGAGCACCTTGCCCAGGACCATGTCTAGACATCTCCAAAGACAGAGATTCCACAACGTTTCTGGACAAGCTCTTCCAGCGCAACACAGTGGAGAGAGGTTGTTCTCATGGTGGCCCCAGAGCCTGGAGCTTCTGGTTTGGTCTCAAAAAGTCCATTTTCCTTCACGGATTTGAGAGGGCATCAGAGAGAGGTGACCTCTCGAGCAAACATCAGTCAATCTAGACAGCCTTTGCTAGCAGGTTTCTTCTGCATTTCATTTTATTCCTTTAGTCTGGCTTTGGGAACTGAGTTCAAAACAGATCTGTCTGGATCAAAGACAACATAAAGAAGTCATGGGATGTCATTGGTTGATAAAGCGTTGATTTTGCTTTCTTCCCAGGTGTGCAGGTGAGGGCTGAAAATGCCTCACCTGCCCCTATGCCTCCTTGGGATGTCCCATGAAGGGCCACTGTGTGTTAGCATCTCCATTCAGCACGTTCTTGCCTTTCATAAATATTAATATTATGTGACTTTTGACTGCTTTTATTTTCCAACCAGATGTAGAAGAAAAAAAAACCCTCCTTCACCAATTTATTTAGAATATTAATCTTGTAAAAAACAGGTACAAAATGTTCATCATCACAGGCACATTTCTCAAGATATTTCTGTCACAGAAATTTCTGTCATAGAAAACATTTATGTCAGAAATTTGCTCATTATAAGCAGATGATTGCCCTTCTTCCAATTTCTTACAGTTGCTGTTTCCCCTAGCTTTTTAATTCACACAGAAGGAAGTTGACAAAGAGTTAGAGACCTTATCGCCTGCCTGTTTCCATTCTTCCTTTATCGCAGTGACCAGCCCTTCACACAGCTAGTGCCCAGGAAGCCTAATACCTCCACAAAATCACTGGAAAGCCTCAAAGCTTTGCTTCTCGCTGTAGCTTGTGTAATTCCCTACAGAGCATTCGCACCAGCAGCAGAGCGTCCTGTTGGAGGACGCTTCAGAGCCGGGGATGGGGCTTGTTGAGACTGCGCGCCAGCTGTTTGCCCGTGCGCAAGGACACGGCGGGACGGCCGGCGGTTTGGCAGGGGAAGCGCCTTTGGGGAGGAACAGACCGCTCTGACCCCCAGCAGCCGCCGAGCCTGCAGGCGCGAAGCCTTCCCGCTCCGGCTAAGGTTGTGGGATTAGACAGTGACAGACTGATGACCTTGCTCAGCAGCAAGGCCTGGGACGGTGCTCCAGAAATAAAAATAAAAATAATAATAATAAAAAGTTAGTGTGGGATAGGCATTTTCTCTGAGCTGAACTTCAAATCCCCAGACTGACTGCTTTTAAGGAATTCTCTATGATGTTTGATTTTAGGCTATAATCAGAGTTCTAAAAGGGTGCGATTCTGTTATCTAACATAAACTTGGAGGCAGAGGGATGTATGAGCAGGTTTGGTCAAGGATTTCAAGTTGCAAAAGGGACATATATTTGCCAGAAGTACTTTCTGCCAAGTTGTTTGTAGCACATGGAAAACTCTCACTGAAAATATGTCTTCATTCCACAGCGGATCCTTTGCATGAGGGGCAAAGGTAACTGGCCCCATGGTTTTTCAGTACCTTCTTACCCAAATCACCAAGGTTATGAACACTTGAGATGACATCTGCCAGCCGAGGGCAGAGGACATTGCACTTTCTTTTTATCCCTAAAGAACTGGAAAAAAAAGTGATTTCATCCCAATATGTGAGTTGTCTGAAGGCTCATATTTTGAAATATAGGAATAACATCATAGTAAAGGCTAGTATGCTCTAGTCATATCACTGGACTACTAAAAAGCTAGTCATGGTGAAAAGTGTTCAGTAAAATACCTTTCTTTTTTTCAAACTATTTTCTATCTGGCTTCCTTGTCTAGCTATGGGTCAAGCTTCCTAACATCTTCCTAACAATCTATTATGTCGCCTTAACAGAGAAGCTGTCACTGCCAACAGCAGAGGGACAGGACCAATTTCCTTGGGAAAGCAATCTCTTCATTGCCCTCCATCAGCAGGTGAGATCCAATGCACTTGGGAAGAGGCTGTTGTGGGAGAAAACTCCCTTCCCTTCCCTTCTTTAACAGGGTGCAAAAGAAAGGATGAAGAGGCCCTCAGCTTCCCTTTCCTTTAGTAAATGGACACAGAGGTTCAGATGGTCACTGACATCTTCACCTTTCCCCTCTGGGCAACAGCACTCATATCATCTGTCCAAAAAAAAAAGAAAAAGGAAAAAGAAAAAGAGTTTCTGGAAAACCTCCTTGAGCTTACCCCTCATTGGTTATGCAGAACGTCACCAGCAGCTAATGGGCAAAAAGAAAAATGCAGCATTGAACATTTTAATGAAGCAGATGTCTGCTCAGCAGCTCCACACCTGGGACACGGCGTTTAAGGCTAGGACATGCGTTCACATTTAGTGAAGAAGCCAGTCCTCACAAAGTGAGATTATTCATATGCCTGGGGACTACAGTCCTCCTGCTGTGTTATCTGTTATTGCACTTAAATATAGCACAAGACCAGGGACTTCAAGAGGCATCCATTCTGCAGATGTGCCCTCCTCACAGCAATATTCTTGTATCTGAAGCAGCCTTGGCTCTCTCCACCATTAAGTCTCCCCTTCCAGAGTACAGCAGGTACAGAGAAACGGAGGCAGCCCCTCTAAAAGCAAATATGTACTAATTCTCCACTGCAGGAGCTTGCTTCTTTGTGAGAAGAAGCTGAGGCGCTGACAGCAGACCTGCATTTTGCCTGCCAGCGATCCTTCATGCAGATAACCCATCCACTTCTGTTTTCTGCATACACAGTTGCAACCAAGGAGGCTTCCTGTCGGAGCTGAATGCTTTCCAAGGCATAAGAGGCCTTCTCTTAAAAGCAATTCTATTAGTACTCTGAGTGCTCTGAAAAAAAAAAAAAAAAAAAAAAAAAGAAGTTCAAAATAAAACCATCAGAGGCTACTTTAATCTCCAGGACCCCTGAGACTTTTGGCTTCTCTGTTCAGCTGAGTGGGAGGGTGGCTTCTGGGGATAGAAGTAATTGTCCACAGAGAGGTGGGAACAGAGCTGCCAGCTCCTCTCCCAGAGCCTGCCAAGGAGCTGTCATGCGATAATGAATTCTGTCTCTGACAACCTGACCTCAAGACAGGTGTCTCTGCATTCAATTATGCCGGGCCATCTCCCCAGACAAGGAGTTAACTCAGAGTTCCCTGCCTGAGACAGCTTGAATTCATGAAATTAATCTTGGTGCATCCTCCTCTGGGTGCCTGAGGCCAGTCACAGTTATTCCTTCCTCCTTAAAGGACATTATTGATTTGAGGTTTCCAAGGGCAGAAGCAATGAGAGAGCTTATTTCCTCCAGAATTAAGCAGAACTTATTGCACAGAGGTTTCTGAGACCTTTACTTTTGGTCTGGAGGTAGTTGCATCCAAGGCATCAACCCTCACCTTTGCTGTGAAGTGGAAAAAGCCACTCCTCACTGTGTTGTCTGTTTTGCATGGTGATCAGATGTTTCATAGTGCCAACAGACCCTAAACCCTACATCTGATATGGGTTCATCCATAAACTTCCAAAGTCTTCCCGGCTTTCAAGTCTCCTGTGCAAAACCATCTGCAAAACTGAGATGGTGGCTTGCTGATTGCTCCTGAGTCATATACGACTTAAGAGAGAGAGGGAACATAAACAGGGGTGGTAATGTTTCATTTGGGAAAAGCTGATGGCCTGGAATTTACTGCCTATGTATTGTACAGGTGCTTTTGGTAGCCTGGTAATCCTCAGGAAACTTGCCTTTTCTCCTTACAGGGTTTGGATGGACACTCATCAGAAAGGAAGGAGGAGGGGTGAATACTGTAAGGCTGCAGAAGGCAGTGCAAAAGGGAAAAGCGAGGCTGCAGCCTCCTTACCACACCACAATGTCTTCAGCTTATGAAGGGCGATGTTCTGAAAGTGGTTAGAAAGACTTTCTGCCTCTTTAAAGAATGAGTTGCCAGATGGGGTGTCATTAGTGCCATGGGTTTGTGATAATTCCTCATTTTTCTTTTTCAAGTTCCCTTTCCTGACTCCTGCTTTATGTTTCTTCATCCCTTTTACCCCAACAGCTTGCCTTTCCTCTACCCATAGAGTAGTGGCCACTGGGTCTTCTGTGGTGACTGGACATTTTGCAGTGACCTGCATTTCCCTTCCAGTGCCAGCTATCGGAGCCAAACAATCATATTGATCATTTAGTCTGGGGATGGCAGCTCCCTTCGCTCCCTTAAGTATTCATGATGGTTTCTCTAAGATTGCCTACCAGTGCTTGGGTAGGATCTGTCCATAACAAAGCAATAAGGCTGCATTTCTGAGGAAGCCTGGGTGGCCGAGCTGAGATACGCCCCCACACAGGTGGAGTTTTGGATCTGTAGAAATATCTGTCTGACTTCTTCGATTTTCCAACACATGACTTGCATTTGTTCTTTATTTTGTGCAGTTTTTGCAATGCTACCAGTGATCAGCTTTACCATTTAACTTCTGACGGGAGCTGTTCTATAAAATCCCACTTCCTAGAACCAGCCAATTATGTGAAATTTCAGTATCTATTAACAACCTCCGTACCTCGGTGTTCCCTACTTCCCACACAGAGCCCAAGATTTTATTAATATCCCGGAGTTTAAGTTGTTAATGAGCTAAGCATGTTTTTTTGCCTGAAGGGTAATATTTGTATTTCTGTTGTGTGATTTCAGGCCTATGAAATCACCTCCTCGAATCTTTATTTAGTTGCCTCAGAAGAAGATTGATTCAATTCTGCCTTCCTTATTAGGCAACCACGTGTGCCTAAGAGAGAACAGTCTTGAAAAACGTGAGGGGACACAATAGAGAGGTACATTTTATTTTCTGTTGTCCATTATGACATGGACAACTAGTTCAAAGTTGACTGCGATGCAGTGAGACAGGAAGAAGGTGGGAGGCAACCCCAAATTCCTGATTTTTATATCTCCATTTGCCAAGAGGCTTGAGTGTAAGAGGCTGTTTTCCCAAACCTGTTTGGGACCTGACCACTCCCATTGTTCTCAGCACACACGGAGGAGATTTCCCTTGTCCTGGACAGGGCTGGGATGTGGAAATTTTTTTATTGTTCTCAGGGAGGAGGGGTTTTCTATTGTTCCCAAGCGTGGGGTGAGGGGCTTCAAGTGCTGCCAGGTCAAGCTCCTGTCTTCCGCCAGCATGCTCTGAACCAAGATTTTCTCCAGAACCCCAAAAGCAGCCTAGTTTCATCTGCAGAGGCTTTGGCTTCAGAGGAAGAAGCTTTGACATTACTTTATGCTTCCAGCTCAGGAGCTGGCTGATGTGGCACACAGCTCTGGGCAGACATGCACCTTCTTGCTTCATTTCCCCTGTCACATTGAGAACCCCATATGTTAGTTGGAAGATGAGAACAACAAACTCAACCCCCAGGAAGAGGCTTTGGGAGGCTTCAGCAGGTCCTGATTACAAACGCCCCCGTTCTCACCACTTGCTCAAGCAAGTCAATTGCTGCAAACCCAGGAGGCAATGATGACACACTGCCTACCCTGGCACTGGTGTCCTGTTCTGCTGAGGAAGCACAAGGGAAAGAACCTCTATAAACAGGCTCTTAAGACAGCCCCAAAGCTCAGCATATCACTAAGCTCGCTGCTATGGAAAAGGGAAAAGAAATGACTGCTTCTATCCTGTCTAGGATGAAGTCCTCCAGGAGTGCCTGTCACTGGAGAATAGCTGTGGCCTCCCTGTGCAGGAAGAGAGATTTCAGCAGGCAGGGAAGAAATGACCAGAACAAAAACTAAAACCCTCTTCTCGATGGCCACTGACAAACATGTCTTCTGTCAGAGACTAGGAAGCTGGCCCCCAGAAGAGCAGCCTTCCTCCAGAAAGCTGTTCCTCTATTCCTCTAGTCGCACTTCTAACCATACAGAGAGCTTTTTTTCACAGCAAAGCACAGTAGTATGCCCCACGGGACTGTCCTGGGAGCAGGGAAGCAGTTGTCCAACCCTAACAAAACCATCACATACTACTCAGAAGTTACCCTGCGGAGAAGGAGATTTTAGAGGACATAGAATCATAGAATGCTTAAAGTTGGAAGGGACCTCTAGAGCTCACCTAGTCCAACCCCACTGCACACACACTAGTCATTTTGTTCATCCCAGGTGGGTTTGTCCCCTTTCTCAGGTCTGAGTTCACCACAACACTGTTGCTCTGGGGTTTTTACCCTGACTGAAAGCCTCCCCAGGGGAATGAGAAGCAGGTGCTCTAAGCATGCAAGGCACGCTGTTCATCCAGACAGTCTTCATCCCATCCGGAGGAAGAGCTCGTGGTACTTGAGCAAAGTTCGTCTTGTCTGGAGAGGGCCTTGGAGAACAAGCAGTATGCCATGCTTGGAGAGACGTGGTCAGCAGAAGTCCTATCCAGGAGGAGGGCCAGATCTGAGCAGGAATTGACCAGGGGCAATCCAAGAGGGTCCTTGTGCAGGCCCCAGGAGCTAACCGGGTCAGCAGAGACGGGCTCCTGAGGAGAGGGAGGACTCACCTTTACAACACAAGTGTGCCAGAGGGGAAGAGAAGCGCAGCTCTGGCTAAGGAAGCCGCTTGGGGAGCAGAGCAGAAGCCCAAGGCCTCCGGAGAGGGCAGTGCTGCAGGGATGGAGCTTGTCCAGCCCTGGAGCTCCATCTGGTGACAAGAAGTGGAAAGCGGTTTGTGCGGGCCTGATGCGGTCTCCCCGGAGCCCAGAGGCTTTCTCCGTGGTCCAAGGGCTACTCGGGAGTCCAAGTGTTGTACCCGCCAACGGGAAACAGGCCCCGTTTTCCAGGAGGTGTGACAAATGGCCTGGAGGAAAGGAGCTCAAACAGCGTGCTGTGGCAAAATTAATTCATGTCTCTACGTAGCAGACAAAAAGAAACCAGAGCAGGGGATCTGGGTAAATCTATACTTACCCTTATTCATATTTCGTATGAATATCCACAATTCATGATATCATTAGTAATGGACACCTATTAGGGTGTCCACCTACTTCCCACAGCTGTACCAGTATGATAGTTTTCAGTGGGAGTAACTTCCCCTGAATGTAAAATTTATCTTCCTTCTTAGAATTTGTCTCTGTTTTTAATCTTGAAAAGTATCAGTACGAGCTTTCTACAAGGAGGTCTGTTGTTTATCTTATATATGTAGGAAATTATCATTAATTATTTGAAAGCAACTCTTCACTGGAATGACACATTCATCATTGCTCTTTGCTCTCTCATGCTAGAATCTGCTCAGATCTCTTATTTTTTTTTCCAATCTCACTAAATGAGGTAAGATTAAAAGGGAACAATAACCTTCAGGTGGGTGAGAAATAGAGACATTAGATCACACAGAGAGCTCTCTTCTCTCTCCTTTCTCGTCCATTTAGCTTGGGAATTTCACGCCCTAAAAGAGGCCCTTTCACATTCCTGTACATATAATCCAGCTGCACCAAAGTTCGTGGGTATCCAGCTGCACAGTGGTGATTTGCAGAGGTCAACGGCATGGTAGAAAGGAGACCTGCAGTATTTGCTTCTCTTCCCTTGACTGATCATCCACCCCTAGATGACTCATCTCCCTCCACAGCTGTCCCAATACGCCTGGTCTCTTGCCAAAAAAGCTCTTGGCTAAAGGAACACCAGGCCCTGCTGGTTTCTACACATCTTTCAGGGTTTCTGTCCTCTCTCAGATCGCCAAGCAATCGGTGGTGCCTGAGATACAACTCCCTGCTCACCTGTTTCATGGGGCTCATCACTGCCAAGGCAGTGCGGTAAGATTCACTAGCTTTCTCCTGTAATGGAGCCTTCGTGTTGAGGTCATACGAGGCTGGAAAGTCGGCTGTCCAGCTGGTCTTTTGGGATACAAACCTGCCTTCAAACTGGTGGGATGCAAACCTCCCTTCAACTGCTTGGACACCCTCAAACACCCTCGGACTGCAGGACATAGTTAAACGCATGCCTCTAAGCATTGGGCCACAGCATGCAGCATTTGAGGACAGGGACATTTATATATACATGCATATACTTATATTTTTAGTAAAGCAAAGCAAATTCTTGTTAATGGCAGGGCTGACTCTGTGAACTTGGCATTGCAAGGCAAATCACGTGCAGCCTTTGGCCCCAACATAGATTTTCTGGGTGAAAGAGAAACAAAGCAGAACAGACTCCGCGAACACCTGCTGGGCAAGGAATTAGAGCGCCTCTTTGTAATCCAGGGCTTTGTGCTGTGCTGGGTTTTACAGCCTGGCACATTAGCACTTGTGTATTTTGCACTTTGTCTAACAATGATGTTCATCGCGCATAGATGTATTAGCGCTTTGGCTGGTTTGTGCTGTGACTACCACCGTCAACAATACAAAGCAAAAGTGGCCTAATTTCTCTGGGATTTCCCTCTTCTGCCACTTCTGTAGGTATAACTCCTGTGCAAAAAAACCTTATTCAAGCTTTTCATTTCTTTACTGAATCAGTGTTGCACTGAAAGGGATTTCCACTGAACAGCAGAATATTTTTCATTAACAAGTATATAACCCTTTCTCTCAATAAGCCCAACAAACCAGTTGGGCTTCCTCTCCTGGTTGGAAGGCTGCATTTGCTGGAGCTTGGTCATTATCACCCAAAGCACCTTTGCTTGCCGCGAGTCCCCGTGGTGCCCAGCACAGTGTGGTGCTGGATGGGGAGCACGACCCGTGCCCAACACCGCGGCGCTGATTTTCTCCCCTGCTTTTGGGAGGCTGCAGCGTGACCGCGGCAGCAGGCGTGTGCTCAGCGCCTGCCAGGAGCGACAGGCTGAGCTGTCGCTGCCGAGTGCTGCACCCCCACATCGCCGTGTTGTGCGGTTTAACACAGCCCTCCTGGTTTTAACACTCTCATCAACACTTTGTTCCAGCGACAGACAGCCAAACTCCGCACCGCAACACCAATCCTGGTGGATTCCTCAGGTGCGTGCCTGCTCAGGTGCATCGGCATCCCACGTAAGCCTTCTGCTGGCCTTAGAGAAAGACTCCCTCGGTTCCCAAATGGAGAGGTGGGAACTGCAGCACATTAACTGGTTAATCGGGTAGAGAGGAGGAAGAATCTCAAAATTCGCAGTGTTCTGCATCTGTGGGAGGAGGCAGAGCTTTGTACGCTGATGATCCGCAGCGCTGTAAACTGCCTCCCTGCAGAAGGGAACACATTGGGCTGTGAGTCACTCCGAAAATAGTATGATCCTTTTATACTCCCAGAGCAGGATCCTCTTATGCTCCCAGAGCAACAGGCCTTCCACACACGAGTCGTGACGCTAGCGAAGGTACGTGGTACAGAAAGTACTCCGCTCCCCTTCACCCACTGCATGCCACACGGCTTGGCATCCTCCTTTGGAGTCTCAGTGCTTCCCCCCCTTCCAAATGCTGTTGGCGCAAGTGCAGGAAAGGAAACCTGCCCAGCAAATCCTTCTTCCTTCTTTACACCCCGTGCAGCGGCTGCTCCCTCCGCCTCAAGCCCCTCACCGGGTGCGAGGAGAGCAGAGGTCTCTGCTGTGTATTTACTGAATGCAGGGGAACTGGGCTGAATTATGTAATACCGCTTTGCTTCAGCTCACAACACACGGGAAGTCTTCAGCAAAAAGACAGAGAGAACTGTGAGGTTCCCACGACCTGCCCTTTGCTGATGGATTTGGTAAACTGTACTATTTGATGCTGCAGGTTTACTGAGCAAGGCAATGTAGGCACTTACAAACTGGCTTACCCAAAATCGAGAAACATCAAAAGTCTGAGCTGGCGTCAAAGGGTATTCCCTAAACAACAGGAGGCCACTCTGTTTGTGAGCAGAGGAAATGGGGATACAGCCCAAACCCAAGAAATCCATGGCATGCCTTGATTCCTGTGGGGAAGATGGAAATTCCATCTGAGAAGCTAGGAGTTAGGAATAACCACTCTACAGTTTTAAGACTGCTTTCCCTCTGATCCTTTCATTTCTGTTGTTCTAGGGATAATGTCAGTCAGCATTAGGGCAGTCGTTGTGCCTGCGTACCACAGTCCTCGGAGGAAGGAGAAGGAGAGTCATGGGGTGAAGGATGGCTCCATGGACTGCAGCAGAGTGAGAAAAGCACTTTGCAAGATGAATGACTTCAGACACGTCTTTTCCATTGCCCCCCGTTCAGTTACCAGCACTCTCTTATCCTCAGATCCAGCCTGAGTCCAGGGATGCCATACAGGGGGATGTAAAGTGTTCCTCTGCTGCAGTGAAACCTCTGATTGCCCTTCCAGCTTGGGAAGTCCTTGTGTTTCATAGCACCACAGGAAAAACGAGTCATGCGCTTTGAAGGCAGAAATCCTTTGAGAGAAGCTGGAGAACTCAAATATATACTTTCCTGACTAAATAGTCCCTGATCAAAAAAAAAAAAAAAAAAAAAGTGCTTTTTATGTCCACTCTTTTTTGTCTCGGACTACAAAGAACTTGATCACAGACTCACTTTCTCTCTGTGAAATAAAATGAAGCCCACATTGCGAAGTGTAGGTCTGACAGATCACTGACTCTCCTCTCCTTTGGGTAAAAGGCAATTCTAGTAGATATTTTACAGGTTGTAAATCATACCTGCAGTGAAGAATGCAATTTCCTAAGCTGCCTTCGTGGCGTGATGACATTCACTTTCACAAATGGCAAATAGACATTCACAATTCAGCCTCAGTTTTGAAATCCTCACTTGTGAGGGGAAAACAAATAATCCAAACACAGCTTTTATGCAATTGCTTGCCCTTTTTCCAAAGACAGAGGTGAGTCTTTGCAGTAAGATATCTGCACCTCAGAAATCCAGGCTGAACACTTCCCTGCAAATGTCTGCATTGCCACCTTGGCTGCTTGCACAAGGTGAAGGAAAGTTTTCCAGCATTGACTTTTCCAGATCTACAGTATCGCCAGAATCTGTGCCGAGTGGGAAAATACAAGATGTACAGGGCTATATTCTGCCAGCCCAACCTTATATAACATCGACTCTAGCAGTTATGCTCAGCTGTTCATGAATCTATCTCCCAAGTGGTTTCAGCCAACACAGCAGTGCCTATTAATGCCATGGTCCCAGAGGCTATAAATAGAGAGCTGAACCAGGATTTACTGTAAGCTGCAGGAAGGGGGGTAGAGCAGTTCCAGCCATGTGTCCCAACGTGATATGTATCCCAGTGACAGAAGACAATCTTTCTTATCTCTCCTCTCCTGCCCCCAGGTCCTGTAGGACGGACCTCTCTGATCAACAGATCTGCCTTGATAGGCAAGGCATACAACTTCCCTGGACTGCACTGTCTTCCCTCTGGGAGATACCTGCTAGAGCTGTACTTCTCTACTAGAGCTGCACTTCAAAGCTTCAACTATATTTTATCTTATAAGCATTAAACAAGAGATTTTGTAAACTTATTTGTGCAAAACCCCATCTTTCTTCCTCACCAGTGTAAAGCCAGAGCACTCCCAGATCTCTTGTGGAAATGGCAGATGAGGATTGCCACAGAACTGCCCATTCTTTCCCATCTAGTTGAGTGCATATTTCTATGCCTTCACTCTAAAAAGGTGGTTCCTGCTGTGGTAGTCTCCAGTATAGAAGAACAGCACCCTGCATTTCACACGTAGAGTGGTGTTGATGCTCTTGTGAGGCTGTGGAAGACTGGGGTCTGGAAAGACTTTGGAGACAAAGAAGCATGGATATAGGTGTCCAAAGAAAGGCATTAAGCAGCAAAGGAGAATGAAAAACCTGCTGTTTTTCATTAATAGCGTTACAAGCAATATGCATTTCTTCCTTACAGAAAAATGCATTTGGCTGTTATGCAACTGTTATCAAGTGACTAGTAATTGAAGAAAGGGAAAGCAATAACCTTTGTGTTTGGTACATGCCTAGTGTGGTCTAGTATTTCAGCCTTTACATTGTGATATTAACTCTCTTCACCTGTTTCTTTGTCTCTGTCTGGAGCTAAAAAATAAAACTAATGTTGACACCTCTAAGAGAAGAAAAAAAGAGTCTTTTGCCTCTTCACTAGCTACTTCCATGTGTTTTAGTAGGTCTGGAAAACTCATGTCTACTCACAACAGGGAGAAGCGGCTTGGGCTCTTTAATAAGTGCAATGTCAGGAGGTATTGGGAAAAGCATGACCAGCTCATGTTTTAAAAGAGTCTGAGTCTTTGCAACAAAATCCTTTCTCTCAAAGCAACCTTGATGGACAACGGTGTAATTTAAGTCAGACTGCATGCAAATGGGGCTGTGCTCTCAAGCTGTGACTGATCAGCTGCAAGGATTAAGTTATTTTGAGTTACTGATTGCCAGAATTGCCTGAGTTTCTCACGTGAGTAATCAAGTGGTGTGGCACCACCTTTGGTCAACATCTTCGACTGTTGCCTGGAAAGATATAATAGCTTTTGCACCTGGAACTCAACCATATCATATCATAATCTTAGGAAATGCCAGGTTGTGACACTGCCAGCTAAAGAAACTAAAGCAAAGTAAGACTAAATGTAAATTTGGCCCCACTCCACTCACTTTTGACCCCCAAAATTACGTTGAATTATAATGCCATAACCGAAACCAAAGACAAAGCACATGCTGCTGAAATAAGTATTATTAATCCCACCTTCTAGACTAGACACAGTCAGCAGGCAGCAATATGCGATGCCTCTATATGACGAGTACCTGCAGCTTTAACTCAACCATCACTTTGCATGACAAAACCTCATCAGCTTCCTGCTGCTTCCACCCCTGGAGCTGTAGGAGCTGGGATGGAGATGGTGGTCCTGGGGCAATGGTGCAGGTTGTGGTCCTAGAGCAATGTCTGACCTAGCAAAGGAGGAGGTAAGAGCCCTCTTCTCTCTCCCAGGAGAGAGAATGTAAAGGGACATATTTAAATAATTTAAAATAAGGCGCAGTAAGGTGAATTCTGCCTCTCTGAACCAGTCTGTGCTGGAAAACCCCCTCCTTTTCCTAACACAGTGTGCTCTAGCAGCGTGGCCGTACATGCAAGCCTGCATATGGGTCTCACCCAAGGCAACTGCACCTCCACCTCCTTACACAACCTGTCTGGTACCTTGCAAAACGATTGTTTTCCCCCAAATTTTCTTTTGTATACTTTTTGTCTGTTTTTTTACTTTGAGTAAGTACACTTAACTAAATTCTGAATTTTCATCTGGAAATATGATTTCTTGTTAGTTTCCTAAGACGTTTTTATTCTGGAGCTGCCATAATGTCTGGTAAAACTGTGTGGTGGCTGCATTTTCGTGACGCACTGGGTGAAAATACCCCCAAGCATATGCATATTTGAGCAAGGCTGGCCAGAAATCTAAGCTCATGCTTGACTAGTGAGATTCAAGCAAACGAGTCCCAATTAAAACCAGACATCTGTCATTCTCGCCAATTAGGTCAGGTTCCAAATGTCGTTTTGCCATCACTAATGAGTGACTGTGGTGAAATAATGAGTACAGTGTGTGAAGGGCTCTTCCAGCGTCTCCCATCGACAGGCACCGTCAGCTCTGCCCCAACATGCAAGGTCATGGGCACTCCGCCTTCTTCGTGTCTGGGGAAAGCGCTAGCAAAACACAAGTTTTAGATCACTTTGTTGGTTTTCATGACATTCAGTGGCCACGGGGTGGCAGTCAGGTTACTGTTTGGGTCACGAGAGTCTTTTTATAAACGTCACCATTATATTTTATGAGCATGGGAAAATTGCTGGGGTCAATGAATTTTGGGTGTCTTTTGAGACAAGTATGAAGCTGGCTATTTCAGATCTTGTACTTCAAATAATGCACTAATAGTTTCTTCTCTTACTTTGGAGCGCTAATAGCTGACATTAGTTACTGTCCGGAAATCTCTGTAAGGATGTGCACTCCTGATGAAGACCACTCTGTCCCGTGACTCAGATTATTAAGGAAGATGCTAAATTACGTTGGCTCCCATGTTAGTCCGTAAGCAATGCCACTACTAGCCTCAGCTCGTTGGACACTGTGCTGCTGATTTTTGCCCTTTGAGGCCAACAACCCGTTTTCACCCATGCTAACTTCCGTTTATCCAGCCCATTTCTCACAGCCTGGCCATAAAGGCAGTATTGGAGACTGACTCACAGAGCTGCACCCTGGGCCAGATGGAGAAAAGAACTGTAAAGCTGTGCAACTCATGGGTACCAAAACACTCTTTTGCCTTATGGGACTACGGGGGACCTGTAAACAGTGTCCATATGAATGTTTTATAGACAAAAAAAAAAAAAAAAAAAACTCAATGAGAGTCATCTGTGCACCTGGATCCCGTGGTGGCTCTGTGCTCAGTCAAACCTCGTGCTTGGGAGAGGTTCTTGCCCTTCTTGGGGATTCCCTTCTTAGAGCTGGAGGATAATTTGGGAAGTAAAAAGCATTCCGAAGGACACTGTTGGAATGCAACCATCTTCAAATGCCTGGCACCATGCAGGAGGTGTTCTGTGATCATTCAGTGCTCTTCACGTGCAGGACTTCTGAGGCCCCACGCTGAGTGATTCAGGAAAGTCAGAAACATAGCATCTCACTTTCGGAGGCTGAAACACCTAAAATTTAAAGGTATTTACAGATCTTTGGCTGTAAGGCACCTTATATATCTCTGAAAATGTGTTCTGGTAAGAGACTGTGATTTGTCTCCAATGCAATCATTGCTAATCACTTTTTAGCGTTCTGGCTGAAGTCTTGAGCTGTCACTGCACAATTAACAGGCTGTACTACAGCTTGATCTGCTTGATGCAGACCACATCAAGCAAATCTACCACATAGTTGAAGCTACAAACAGGAAAGTCTTAATAAATGACTAAATTTTGACTAAAATGATATAGCCTTGAGTCACTAAGATTTTAATGCATTTATACTCCAGACTCTTCTTTAACTGCTAGGTGTCTTGAACAAGACAAAAACCTTTTGTGTAATCTCCAGAGAGTTCAGCAGAGGCTTTGTATTTCACTTTGTAACCTAAAGAGCTTTTGAGAGAGGTCATTCTTCAAGTTGTTAATGCTGGGCAGTTTGATGTGCTCTTGTGGACAGAGCTAGCCAGGGGTTAGTGCACAGCTTGATGCTTCTAGCACTAGAAACATTCCTGTGTTGAGAGCAACAGGATGACAGGGCTGTAGGTGAAGGTGCTTCATTACTTACACCTACAGCAATGCCCAGAATAAATGATACGGGTTTTGAAGGATCCAAGAATGGAAATATCACTATAATTTCATAAATGGGGTGCTGAGTGTTTCATCCTTTTTAGACCTCTTCAAAATTCCTTGTGGTTCAAAATAGTTACTTTTCCCATCTCTGTTTCCTTAGAAATCCATCAAATTAAATGCAGGTGGACAAAGTCACTTTGCCAAAGTCTCTTCTAAAATATTAGCTTTCAGAGAGGACTTAGAGCCTGTTTCTGTCACTAGTAGTCTGAACACTTAGGACACAAATTTCTGGTGCCTGTTTAAATACTTATTCCTACAAAGAGAATGCACATATAAGCACTAAACTTACTAAAAGTCCTAAGTTCTTTCCTAGAATCAGACATTAAGGAAATCAATAAATGTCAAGGTGTTCAATTTTTAGTTCAGTCAAATCCCAGATGCTATATCCTGGGATCCTTTTTTTATTTTTGTATAATTGCATTGCTTTTATGCACACAGGAAATTAGAGAGAAGAGGCTAATTTATTGATCTTTTTAAATTGAGCTACTTGGTACTTGCATGAAAAACAAACAAAATATTGGCAGATGTGGCTAAAATCTCCTCAGGCATTGATTCTGTTTTAGCATAATTAGATGGTAGCAGAAAATTGATCTGCTTAAAGCGACTATTCTTCTGAGAATATCATAACTTATTTTTTAAAGAGGTTTAAGCTCTGCAAGAGCCTCACCATCGTGCAATGAATCCAGCAGGGTACCGAACTCTGCTGCTGTGCTGGGGCTTGCTGGAGTCCTGAGACCTCTGACAGTGTTATGCTCTGTGGACCTTTCCTAAATACCTAAATATGGTCCGTTCAGTAGCTGCTGATGTTGTGTTGTACATAGGGTAATCATCAGAACTAGCTGCAGAGACTGAGTCACCCAGAGCAACATTAACATCATGCTGCACCAAGCCAGGAAGCTTTCCCATGAGATTTGTTCTCAGCTTTCGGTTCTTTGTCTTCACTAGCTGCTTTGAACCAGGCAGCTCTCTTTTGTACAAAGTGTCTTCCATCTGGGTTAAATTTGGTGGCTCTTTGATAAGTTAAAAAAATGTGGTCACAAGCATCTCTTTGGGAAAAAGGGAACAGTTCAGTTTTACTGGGCTTTTGACTCAAGCGTGGCTGCTTGGTTCTTGTGATGAGGTCAGCCATATACAAAGGGATTTTAATGCAAACAACTGATAAAACAAACATTACTTATGTGCAAGGTGGTCTTCTTTAAAGCTTCATTCAAAAGATAGATCCTGCTATCAGAAATTCTCTGTGAATGGGAAAGAATCCTGTGGTTTATATTTCTGAGGATCTGGAGGATGCTAAACTGACTATTTCTGGATTGTGCAGACACAGTTTCAAGGCTGTCATGTTTGCAGAAATTCGAAAGCAACTTTAGAAAATAAACTACACATTGAATAAATTACGTTCAGGAATAAATATGCCTCTTGATATGGTAATATACGTGCCCTGTTATCTGCATAAGGTAGGAGAGGATCTTGTATTCTGTCTGTTATGATGTGACACTGATTAAGTTCTTTCTGCACAGCCTTACACAAACCGAACCATCTGACATCTCCATGGGGAGTCTTGGTGCTCCAGTCCAAGGGGTTTGGCTGACTTGTTATCACAGTTCCTTAGTTTTCCTTGCTTGCTCATCTCTTATATATCTGGAATATTTAGGATTAGACTCCTTACCTCTGATCTCACGAACACATATTTTTAAAATAGATTCTGGACATCAAATTTGAAGAATGCTCAAAACACTCATGCAAGCAAAGTGCGCTATCGAGTCAAACTTGCCAAAACTCTTCTGAAAATTGTCTGCTGGGAAACATCAGATCCAACGGGCAACGTTGAAAGAACTAACCAAGCACTGGCAAAAGGAGAGAAAGAGGAAAAACCAAATAACTCAAATGCTGCTGCTAGAATGCTTAGAGCTGAATGGGTGCTTCTCAGCCTCCCAAACTAGGTCCCTTCCAACTATGCTATGATTATTCTATGATGATAGTGAGTGGGGTCAAGGAGCTTCTCCAGCTATACTCTTAGAGGGCCCTAGAGCCATGTGATGCTTCTTAAGGTAGGTGCAGCTGAGCAAGTCTTGGATCAGGCCCAGAGGCTCCAAGCAGAGCTGTGCTAGGTGCTGGGGACAGCTCTGTTTAAGCAATACTCACTGAATCATTCACACAGCAGACACAGGGCATGAGGCACTGATTCAAATAAACAGAAGTAATTCGAATAAAGAGAAATCCCTGGAACACTCTGGTCCTCCAAATTATATCTAATGGTAATATGGGTATGTTCAAATAAAAAGCTTTGTAATTCGAACAGGATTTGTGCTTTCAAATACTTCTGTTTTAGAAAGAAAATAGGCTTTACGTGTTTAAATCAAAGTTTCTTTTACATTAATTCCAGTAAAAGATGGCTAAGAGCTGCTGAGGTTAATAGCCCAAGGTAAAAGGGCTATCAGGTTTCCCATCTGGTCATTAATCTCCAGGAAATGCACTGTGCTGTAATTGCTTAATTAATCAAATGAACCCTGCACTTCAGTACTACTGAAACTGTATTGCCAGACTCCATTTCAGATGGTTAATGGCAGGGAACACTTTAACAAAAAAGCCAACTAAAAATTATTTAATTGTTAGCTGTTTATACAGTTTGTTAATACATAGTTATATTTTGTATCTAGTCAAATAAAAGATTATTTTTACTTTTTGTATCTACAGTAACATGGTGTCTGTGTCAGATGTTCAAGTTTCTTGTAGTTCTCCACCACACTAATCCAATAAAAATGACAGCCTTCCAATCACAGGATCTGACGTATACAGAGATAACGGAAGAAGAGACAAATGAGCAGTGAACACACTCACATCACCTTATTATAGAGAAGCTGGGCAAGGGAACAACTGAGTTGGTGCTGGGTATGGCTTCAGTAATGTCACTATCCGGCTCTCTTTTGTGGGATGCTCTCCTTTGGGAAAGAGGACCGCAAAGGTCTCCTTGGCAGGGGAGACACTAACACCGAGGTACCTGCTAGGTACCTTGGACAGGGGCATTTGTTCTGCACACGCTGGATCTTGCTCAACGAACTCGGTTACTTCATCATAGGAAACCCAGGAAAATATGGACTGGGGTCCTCATGAGATGATGGTACTATTGCGATGCTCTCTTCAAGTTCCTGCTTCTGGCGAGAACGGTTCAGTCTTATCTGTACTATCGCTTTCTGATATGAAGCTGTAGTACTACTTCTTTAGCCACATTGCTCACCTATGCTACCCTTCCTGTGAGTTAGGCAGTGAAAAACACACCAGATCACTAGATTTTGGAAGCTGAAGGGTGCTACATCTACTCTCAGGTTATGCAGTGCTGAGCAGATTGTGGTACTGAGCAATAGACTTAAATCTCTGTTAGTTAGGAACCTTTTATTCTGGGGGATTTTAGTGGAATTTATCAAGTAAAAGGGAATTTTTCTTAAAGTCTTTCCCCATATTTGTTACTATACTATTCATATTAAAATGACTCCCTTCACTATATTCTCTGCGGTAAAGAGAATTCAAGCAATTCAAATTCAAATGCCTCTTCATCTGATTAGTGGTGTAGTCCTCACTCACAAATTATCACTTGAAGCCTACTGAGTTTTTTAATGAGTTTTTTAATTCTATGACTTGAGTTAGAAAAAATAACCGTGAAGGAAGTTCAGATTTAGTTTGAATAATTGTCTTGAAGACCTCTGAAGAAAGGCTGCATAACTGACTTAGTTGGGACAAGGAGGAAGCACTGTGTAAGGTAATCCATGTCTTGGGGAGAGATGATCCTGCCCTAAACTGAGGCATGCAAGTAGGCTACTAAAAGCCTCAAAGCCTATCAAAGCCAAAGTCACGATGGAAGACAGATTGATATTAACTTTGGACAAGAATGAGTTCAACCGCCTCTGGTAATTAGGTGTCTCAGATACTCCCCCATAGTTACATTAACATCAACTAATACTCATTGATCAAATTGTATATAAGAGAATGTAGCTATATGTCCACAGGAGGGGGCACTTGAATCAAATTTTAAGTCATTTGCTGCAGAGCTGCCTTTTACTTAATGTAATGCATTTTTTTTTCTTTTTTCTCTTTTTTTTTTCCTCAGTATTCTGAGTGTTAGACTTGGGAATAGCTATGAGATGATGAAAGTGCATTGAAATAGACCAACTACATTGAGTCATGAAGTAGTTTACAGAGCTTTTCTAATAGAAGGTCTTACACAGACAAGCTTTGCTTCAAGTCAACTAATTTGACACACAAAACAATCAAGTGAATAAAGTGAATAAAGCATTGAGTTATTCTATTTCTCGGGCCAGGAATTTTGACCTGTTCTTAAAAACTCAATAGATCTATAGCACTTTTGAGGGAAGCATTAGTTTCAGGGTTCATGCTCACACATATGCCTCTAAAATAAGAAATTTGACTTTCTAAAGTGCTCAGACTAAGGTGCAAATTTCTAAGAACTCAACAGCCTGAAAGGTCTGAAGAGCTTATTCTGGTGCAGAGGAACTGTATTACACAGACTGTATTTAAAGAGGGATTTGTTTCCATTATCTGCCTAAAAGTTGGAAATGCTTCCTTGCTCTTCAAATAAGTGAGGGAAAACTTGCTTCCACAAACATTGCCAAGGGAAATAGCAAAACTTGCAAGCAAACCTTGCTGCTGGTCCTGCTAAAACTAGAGCTTGCTGCTTGTGCTTGGCTTTTCTCTGGAGTCTCTCTGGCCTATTTGGGCTGCCTGAGGTGTGACACCTTGGCTGTGCTAATTCTTAGCATCTACAGAGTATTTTCAAAGCTGAAGAAGAAGAAGCTACTATAAATGCAAACATCTACAGGACTGAGACTGACCTCCACTAGCAGACTTAGTGGTAGGTTCTGGAACACTTTTGCTGTTGTAGGCATTCAATATCCCTCTTCCTTCTATGCTTGCTTTATCCTCACTGAAGAATCCCTGGAGCCAATGCTTCCCCACATGGCACCATGGAGACGTCGCAGTGCAGATGCCCCACTTCCACAGTAATGGACCTCTTCCTAGATGGAAGGCCTACCCTGAGCCAGAGGAGATGTCTTTAATCCAGTCAGGGACAAGGAAGCTGTCACTGCTGATCCGAATATTGTAACATTGAGAGGAGGGGAGAAATGAAGAGAATGCTGATTAAACTAGCAAAACCTTCAGAGAGTTTTCCTTTTCTATTGACAATTTGTCATAGACAATTATATGACTCCTATTGTCTTCTAGGGGCCTTGCATCAGTCAGAAGTTACAGCTTGAAAAGCAGATCTTCTAGCAAGAGTGATGAATATGGCAGGGACTCAGGACAGGACTATGGAAAGAAGGGGTGAAATTTCCTTTGAAATTTCATCATATTAGTCCTATTACTCCTGGTGACACATACACAATCAAGTAAATTCATTATTTTGCTGCTGCTGCTAATCTGCTGAACTCGATGTAGGAAAGAGGCATATATCTTGCTTGCTTGATTATATTTTTTACTTTGCATCTTTTCTTGATGACAGCATGAGTTGGATCTCAAAGCCCTACCGGCATTGGTTCAACTGCATGCTCAAACAGCTCTGACAAAAAGTCTATTTGCCCAACTGCTTAAACGTTCACTAGCGAGATGCCGACTGACTACAGTGGGAGCAGATCCTAAGTTGTTCAGGCTCCTCTGTCAAAACTTCTAAGAGATTAGTGCAGGAAAATACCTTTCTTGGTCTGAAAGAACTATTTGTTAGGGCAAATATCAACAGATAAGGAAACAGAGGCAGGAAAAGAGAGATCTTTTCCAGGTTACGTCCCAAACACAAGGGAACAACCAGAACTTAATTTTCCAGGCGCTGAGCAGGTTGATTTAACCGAAGCCTCACTGTTAAAAGTTATGCCAAATGAAGTTCCTTTGATAGGCTGCCTTTGATTTTCCACAGGACGTTTCATCTAACTTCAAAGCTTTTGACTATCTGAGAACTGTTCAAGGTCATCAACAGGAATAGCATCCCGCTTTATATCTCTGCTTCTTGGAGAGGACACCTGCAGAACTGTGGCTATTTTTATTAATTGTGACAAAGCTATGACCATTTGCTTTGATTCTTTTCCCTTTTGAAAAGAGACAGTTGCTTGGTTCCACTGACAGCAAAGCAATTATAAATTCCTGAGACTCCAATTAAAAACTAGATCAGTTTGCAAAACACTATTAAGGACACACCAGGGGATAAGATTTTCAATTTATTGTCATGAATATAAAGCTTGTCTCCTTATTAGTGGCAGAACAGGGAGGAGAGAGTGTTCCACGGAGAACCTTTTCTATTTTGTGATGTAAAAAACTCTTCCAAAACCAAAATGGAAGCTGCAATTAAAGCTTTTCCCTTTGTAATATATCTTCCCTTTGTAATATATCTAGACCAGAGGAGTTGACAGTCTTGAAAAATGCGCACTATTAGGAGACGTAACCTACTAAAACAGCTGGCAAAACTTTTTGTACCGTCTCCGCCTTGTGTCCAGCTCACTTACTTTCTGTGAGACAGGACTTAATGATCCCAAGTCTGCAGGGACAAATGTGCAGAATTGCTTCTTCCTATTTTATTTCAGTATCACCTGAGAAGCGGGTCCGATGACAGTACTTTTGGTCTTATGACTGCTCATTACTCAGGTGTGCCCAGAAGATGCAGTGATAGGGTAAGAACTCTGCCTGCTAGAGCTCAGCCTAACCCTGCTCCGATACCCCTACGGCTTTAGCTGATGTCCTGTCTCCTGGCAGTGATTTCATAAGGCTCCAGATAAACTCAGAACAACTAAAGTAAGCTTTCAGAGTCCTGGAGCATCCATCCTATCCTTTCCTTCTCTGAGATGGGCAGACGGGGGGGAGCCCAGGTGCCAATGCAGGACTGTTGTTCAATAGCCACACCTGATCCACCAAGGAATGCCAAAACAGATTCCTAGATATTGTGGGGATCAAAACTATGGAGAAGTTTCCAAGCCTCGCTGTGTGACTGGGAGCTAAGAAAGCAAAACTTGAATTTGTGTCAAATCCAAAGAAAAAAAAATCTTGCATAAATAGTGGGACAGATTTCTGCACAAGGCTGGGTGCCCAGGGCAGTTTTCAGACATAAGGGAATTAGGCATTAGGTTGTGCTAGAGAACTCACTGGCACAGGGTACTCTGAATCTTTAATTTCTAGACATTTAAAGGTAATGAAAGTCCAAGAAGGAAGATGATACCCTCACTGGTTTAGGAGGCCTGGGCCTCCAGCAGGGGTTGACATCAAAGGGTTGAGACTTGCGGGAGGAGGTAATGCTATCTGCTTGCCCTGCCTTTTTCCTAGGAAAATCCCCACCTTGAGAACTAGCAAATGTCAAAGAAGAGTGTCTTTTTTTTCCCCCCATGGCAACAAGCTGAAACGCTTGGGAAACAAAAGCTGAAAACTGAAAAAGAATTTCAGTGTCCTCAGTGCCACAACAACTTGGTTGTATTACCAAGGCCAGAAAAAAACTCTGACTCAGCTGCAAGAGGAATATGACTTAAACAAAAATCACTTTAAAGATGAGTTTCTGAGTCACTGAAGCTTTGCTTATTACTTGCTTGACAGGATTCTGGTACAACTGAACCAAAAATAAAGAGAAGTTTCTGCAAAAAAGTGAACAGCACAACAGTGAAAAGCTTCCAGATGGACTTGTGTCACCGATTCCAACTCTCCGAGCCCAGCAGTTCAGGCAGGTTTCTGTACACTTTCCCTGTCCACTTATCTAGCCCGCCCTTCATCAGGCTGTCAATGAGGATGCCATGGGAGACAGTGCGGAAAGCCCACTAAATTTGAGATAATTCCCCATTTCAGCGATATTCCCCATTTCAGCTGGGGTTTTTCATGAATACTTTCATCAGACCACAGCACTCCTGCAGGCTCCTGTGGAAATGCCAGGCTCACAAACGTGTGCGTGCTCCTGGTTTCCTGCTAATCTTACGTGATGCATTTTGGTGGTAAGACATGAAACCACTAACTTAATCTACTCGGCCAGGTGAAATATCACTCTTGTCCACCATCCTCTTGCATGCACAGAGAGGATGGAAAGAAGCACCATGGGGACTTCCTGAGTGGATCTCCCTTCACTTCCTTCGAGGAGTCCATTCACAAAAAAGACAGGGTTTTAAAAGATAAGTGTAAATTTTGGCTGATTATCCATTAGATAGAGCTAATGCTGAGGTCACTTTTTGTGAGTATCTAGAATTCAAAATTTCAGTGGCACAATAAATCCTAACGGGTGGAAAGGTAAAATGACTACATTTTAAACTTAGTAGCCAGACCTTGTTGTAAGTGCTGGCACTCTTATCTATTTTAGAAAGGAAAGGAGCGAGAGGGGAGTCAAGAGCTTGTAAATATTTACATATTTCCATCTGCAAATCATCATAATTTCCAAACAAATCACAATCTAAAGTTGTAAACCTTCCATGATGTCTGTCTTTTTGTATTGCAGTGCCAGTGTCCGGAAGGGTAGATATACAGGGGTTATACTCTGGAAAACTACAGGGTTTCCTCCTGCTCTCCCTGGCTTTCTTCTTTCCTGAATTTTTGGAAAAGTGCACTGGCTAACAGGATCTGGAGGCTAATCCTTATACTGCCACAATGTGAACATGCTGCAGACACATCGTGAAATGGGGAGCTGAAGGATTGCTTTCATCTTCAGTACCTCAGTAGAGGCCCCAAAAGCTCTGGTCTGGGGGCTCTGTGCTTAAGACTAGGCTTGGAACGCATGTTGTGCTTTTTTTTTTTTTTCTGATTAAAACATTCAAAAGCATTCTTTTAAGAAAATTCACTGTGTCAAATTGCCTCAAAGTAATGCAATTGTCATTTGGTGATGCATTCTATTCATGAAGAAGAACCCACCCTTATTTGCAATCTGGTCCAAAATTCGCCATGTATTTATGACTGGAAGGTAAAAGTGAAGAGCTGAGGGAGACTGCTTTCCTCTTTCAGGTGCTGCAGGTGTTCAAGCAACCCTGAAGTACTCTGGGCTTCTTCATTAATGCATGGAGTCTTCCATGAAATGCCGTGGACAGCTTTGTCTGCTGTTTTCTTTGAGGAGAAAGAGGATCTTTCTGGGCAGGTGGGTTTCATGATAGCACATTTTTAGACAGACAGGAGAACTTGCCGTCTTGTCATACATCTGAGAGTGTCAGTCCAGCATCCCCTTCTCCTTTGCATGTAACATGGGAACCTGCACGTGCTGCTGTTTCATCTGCGCCCGTAAACCAATGACCAGGGACCCCAAACATTCATAATGATGTGGATGGTGTCTAAACCAGAAAATGGCTATAATTACTCAGCAGGTCAGCACTCATTAGCTAGAGGAGTATTCTTCAGTGATTAATAGCTTCTGAAGATTTTTGACTCACATGAGTCTATTATTTCCCTCAAAATTTGCTATGCACGTACCTGAACTAAATTAAGTTCTTTGCAGCTTTCCTTTGCTGTACTGGTTGATTGATGATTTTTTCTTCCATGGAGCTTCCAAACATCTCCATATCAACGATGTCTGGTGTCTGCTGCGCTAGAGCTATCCCTTCTGTTGGCATTACTTGTTCCCTGGCATAGCTTAATGTACGGATTGATGTCCATCCATGCCTTGAGGGCTCAACACACATCAAAAATGCACAGGTCTGGGAGCAGAAGGAAGCATCTGTTATCAACAAGTGCCCCCACACTGACCTCATCTGCCCTGGAGGATTTGGGCAATAACTGGTTATGCCAGGGAGAAGCAGGGCTGGAACTGAAAGAGGAGAATACTTAACTAATGGGTAGAAATCAGCTTTACTAATGAAAACAAATAAGAGGTATTAGTGTAGCGTGTGTGGTGCTGAATAAATACAAACACTGCAGAGGCAGAGCATTAATTCCTTGATTATTGAAAACATTAGCACGAATAGGCAGTCCTGATAGGGTGTATTTCCATGGAGACCACTGCAGTCTCCTAGAGCTCTAGCGTGTAGGCAGAGGAATATGTTGTTCAATCAACTAATATTTAAAAAGATGGACTTGAGCCCCCCTTACAAATTTGGGAACTCACCTATTCTTTACAGAATACAGATGCAACAACATTCTAATAAGAAATTCTGGACTTGATGAGCTGATTCGTGCTTGCAGAGTTGCTTAACAGACCTAATTGTACTTCATCCTACAGCCTGGTTTGTCATGGGAATAAGATGACTCAAAGATACACGAAGCAAGATCTGCTCTGATCCCTTTTTTTTTTTTTGCTGTAGAGTAAGAAAAAAACCCAAACTGCCCCTTCTCGCCAGACAGCAGCTTTAAATGCATGGAGGGACAATAAAATATATCCAATGCAGCCCAAAGCAAAACAGCAATCTGAGGAAAGCCCTCTTTCCAATCCCTTCATCCACTCCTAGTGGTTTCTAGTGGGTGTAATTCCGGTGAGCCTGACTGTTCATACCGACCAGATGCTCACAAATACTCATGTATGGACCACTGGTGGATCTACTCTTTACTCCTTCTTCTTTCTCTTCTTTCCCTGGTACTTCTCCCGGAGTTTGAGTTCTGCCAGTTACTAACTGTACTTCTATCCGGTGCTTGCAGAGCCACGCATGCTCTTGCGTGAAGGACAAAGATCCTGAAAAGCCAAAGACAGCTTTAAGCCCTGGAAATATCTGATTGTCAGCTCACACAAGGTTTTGGATGGATCCTTATTATCTTCTTTTCCCACCAAGATTTTTATTATTTCTTGTGTAAACAAGCCCTAATGAGTAAAACTTGCTTCTAATGATCAAAAAAAAAAAAAAAAAAAAAAAAAAAGGAAAGAAAGAAAAAAACAGAGATAAAACACAGTCTATATGCTGGCTGTTGAGTTATGGCTGTCCCATGCTCACCCAGCTGGTGCATTTCGAAGGCAGTTGCCATCTTGTGCTTAGAGCCTCCCTCAGCTTTGAAAATCATTTTTAGTCCTTAGAGGAGCAAAAGTAACCATGGAAACCTCTCATCTAGAAACTTACACAGTTTCCCAGCTATCTCTAAGACGGAGAACCCAAAGCTATGAGCTGTATCATCTCTAGGTAACCTCGATTTTTTCAGATGGTAGATCAAAACTGGAGGGACCTCTGTTACCGGGAGTACGTAAAGCTCAGGTTAGGAGCCAAAGGTAAGTACGGTAGGGAGGATAAACCCTCCCTGGAGGTGCTCAGCTTTGGTGGTGGTGCATGATTCAGCTCTATGAGGAACTGTCTTACTCTTGCAAGCCACAGCATGCCCCATGATACAATTTCCTTGGGAGGGTTAGGTCTGTTTCATTAGTATTTGCCTTTCATTCCTGCATTTAAAAAAAAAAAATGCACAAAACCCTTTGGCCCCGTTTTGCAACTGAAAGAGCATTCAGAGAGGAGACTGATTACCTAGCCCGGGGAGCTTGTAGGAAGTTAGCTTTCAAATGCCTTGCACATCCATGAATCTTCTTACAGATGGATGTGTGGTACAACTTTGGTAGGAGTGCTCCAAGCTGTTTACATTTCCTCAGGCAGTTTTGTCCTGTGCGTAGCCTTACCCCCTTAGAGCCTCTTTCACTGCCAAACCTGCTATAGAGCTGCAAAATATTTATGCCAGAGTGTAAATAGTTCCTACCTCCTTCCACCGCTAATACCTTGTATAAGCAAAATACAGACCAATTTATACTAATTCGAGTTATGTTATCAGATCAGCTGAGAACTCTTTAGAAGAAAAGGAATTAAAAAGTATGTACAAAAAGCACTTCTTGTAAACTATAGCTTAATTATCATCTGTAACTGCACTGTTGAGCCATATAATAAGGAAATTCACACTGTCCTGAATAAAAACAGTATTAACCCAAGGAAGATACTGCAATGCTCAGATTCTTACCAGGTTTCATTTCTAATTCTGTCATACCTATAGCTATCAACTTTTCCTGCTCTCTGAAGCAGGAAACTCATTAACTCTAAGCTAGAATAGTGTAAAAGAAAAGTAATGTCTTTCCTGGCTTTCAGTCCTTTCTCCAAAGTAGCTGCTAAAAGCCAGGAAAACAGCAACTGAGGTGGCTTTGAGAGACCAGGAGATGTCTTGGGCTAAAAGGTAATGAATGCAGAAAAATTACTAGTGAGGTTATTGCAGTTGTCTGTGTCTAACTATCAGACCTCGATTCACATGCTGAGGGTAGACCATCTGAACTAAAAATTTCTAGACTGATCTAGCTAAATCTGTGCAAAGTCACTCTGTGGATGAAATTGTAAATAGGATAAATACACAAAACTGAGCTAATCCAAGAAGTCTCTCAAGCCGATTACTTTTCCATTCTGGAGGGCACCTCCTTTAGTCATTTGGCTTGAGAAATAAACCTATTGCACTGAATAAGCGCAATTTGTTAAATTCTGCAGAACATCCTACCCCCACTCCAGCTCTGTCATAACCTCTGTTATCACGGGACACGCTCAGCCTGGTGATGTGTAGTGTTTGAACAAGGACAGAAGCATAAACTAGGAAAATGGCATGGATCCTTATGCACCTCATCCCATCCTGTGTGCACATGGCCTCACAGAGCTGAGATGTGGTCCCTCCTGATGTGAGGAGGCCACCTACGTGTCTTGACAGTCTCCGCCTGATGGAGGCATGAGGGACATGATGGCTATTAATGGTAAAAAAGGCAGACAAACCTAGCTTTAATTCAGAAGCATTTGGAATGTGGTAGTGCCGATGTGTTTGTCTTTTGCCTGCGAGCCCTCATCTGCCTCATACGAGCCACAGCAATGCTTGAGCTGTGTTTCAACCAAGGACGTCGATGTCAGCATCTCTGAGTGTTAATTTTCTGCTGCTCTGCAGACTTCTGTGATGAATGCATAACATGCTCATTTAGTGCCAAATGTTTACACTAGCTGGTGACATCCACTGGCCAAACAAAGCAGTTTCGCTTTGTATGCAGTTGCAGTCCTGCCCAGATGATGTCTTCTTTTTGTTATTGTGTGATTCATACAGCAGCCAAGAATGTGTAACAAATACATCATGTTCTGAAAAAAAAAGAAAAAAAAAAAAAAAAGCCGGTTTGAAGCTATAGGTTAATCAGTCTCTTGAGCCTGTTGCAAGTTGTGCCTAAGGCATGTTTTCACGGGCCCTTCTGGTGGATGGTTGGAGAGACCCAGGAAGCCGTGTCCTGCTCACCAGCTGCCTCAGGGAGCTGATTCCTGTTCTTCAAGAGAAACAACCATAAGCACCCACTGCTATATACACAGCGTGTGTGAGCTGGTACAGCCTCGGAGTAGGTGGAGAGAGCGCAGGTCACACCACTGAAGCCTGGGTTAAGTCTGAGCCAATGGTTTCCAGTGAAACCAATGCCCCGCACATAAGTATTAGACTATTCCTTTCATCCTGATGAAGAGCGAACCAGGAAACTTGCGAGCGGTGTTTTCTAGGGCTACTAATATCAAGCATGGTCTGTTGATACAGCTTCTTCATACAGATTCCTGATGTCCCCTTTACACAGCTCCACCATGACACACCAGCAAAGCGCATATAAGCACGTGAAAATAGCAGTTCAGCTGTCTGCTGTCTCAGGAACTAAAGACACTGTTTAGACTCACAGTAATTTGGTGGGCTGAAAGGTCAATATGAAATGCAAACAGCAAATATCTTCCCTAGGAACTGGAAGAAAGTTAGACTCTCACCTAGGAATACTATATCGCGGAGGGAACTTACAAGAGCAGTCGCTCTGCTCCTCAGTGCGATGCTCTAAGTTATGGTAATAACAGCCAGAGCCTGGCACAGCACTGGTATCTGGGCCTTTAAAAGACTGGACTGAAGGAAACTAAACTGAATGCTCATGTTTCTTGAGATTTTTTGCTCAGGCTTTGAGATCAGCTTGATTGGTACTATACGTGCACAGTTCGTCTGGGAACCACCTCTTTTATGCTTGGAGGAGATGCTGGTATCAGCAGGCATGTTTGCAATGAGAATCTTGATTCCTTATGGAAATTATCATTTATTTCTAAACACTGCTGTGACAACAGACCTAGTTAAATTCACTCAGGCAGTGCCTTGAAACATTGATGTCAGCTGCTTTTACAATCCTTCATATGTCTATGGAATTGCTCAGTTGATACCAAGGTTCAACGCCTGGTTGAAACGCGTGTGGAAATGTCACGTGGTGACAGGCTCCGACATAAATATCAATGCTGAGGACAGTTTACACTGCCCATTTTTTTAATTCCAGCAGTTATTTAATTCTTGGGAAAGCTGCTAATGAGGCTGGAGAAAGATATCCCTTAGCTGCAGGAAAGATCAGTCCACAATTGAACTTTCTGAAGATCCTGTGAAATATAATTTGAAGACTAAGGCAGGGAGGAGATGACACTGGTCATAAGACAGAGCAAGAGTTTTCAAGGTTTAGTGCCTTCTGTGGGAATATACTGTTACCGGATGAGCAATGTGGCTCAGAAAGAAATGAAAAGAATGATTTAAAATTACTGCAGCTAATCAATGTTAAACAAAATAAAAACTGTTTTAAAATTACTGTGTTAAAAGGCTCATTCCTGTGTTAATCGGGTAGCAAGTCAAGCCTAAAACTCTATTAATTCATTTTCTCCTTAGTTTCGTTAGACAAACTGTAAGGAACCGAGCACATGAAGCAAGGTGCTTTTAACGATCTGGACTGGAAAATGCAGGCATGTTAACTGACGTGGATATTCTGCCGAAAATACATCCAGTTCTATTTGATATAAATAAATAGGTGCAGCTCTATCTGAGTATCAGGGCTGAGATTTTAGCAATACCTCATCTGTTGACTTTGTGACCTTCCGTTTCTCTCATCTCTATTCACCAATTCTGATGATTCTTATCTGCCTTACATTAAGCATACGCTGTTGAAGAAGCCTTTGCTGATTCTTGCACTAGTGCAGCAACTTAAATGGCAAGGCAGGCTGCAGGTCTGTAGCTGAAGCAGCCAAAAGGTTATCCTTGCCCCCTTCCCTCGGGCTGTCCCTTTTCCGCAGCATGTGGGGGGACTTGGCAAGGGAAGGAGCAAGGGAAAGCCAGCTGTCAATCACAATTTCCTCATTGTCCCTACACTGCCTTCTCCAGCTCTAAAGAGACAGGAGACAAATTGACTATGAATCCCTTGAGGCTCGTTTTCAATAGCTTACCGAATCTAATGGCTTTGAACATCTCTAGAAAGGCAGCCTTCTCACCAAACATATGTACAATAAATAACTCCGCTGCGCATTTAGTGGTAGATAGTGGAAGATGCCTGAACAGCAGAGCAATGAAATGAGCTCCTCTTTGAGGAGTAGTTTGCATTTCTTGTTGCCAGCAGCATTTCAAGTGACACATCCCACAGATTTATTTGCCCATATACCTGAGTGAAATGTTACATGGTCAGAATTATGGGCTGAATAGAGAATGTGCTAGGAACCCTTAACTCTGCTCGCCCTGAGGAAGCTTTTGCTTTGCTCAGAACTGCTTTTACTCTCTTACTGATGAGTACAAATTGGGTAGTAGTGCCTGAAGAGAATGAAGCTTTCTGGTGTTGTGGGTTTTATTTGGAATTACTGCAACAGGAGCATTTAAAAACCACAAACAGGAGATAATGTCCCTTTCTTCCCTGGGGAATTATTCCATCCTTCATTCTAGCTCTTGTGTTCATGAAAATATCACTGGGCAGTTTTAGTGTCTGTATTGGATATTCAGGCATGTAAAATGTCTTAGGAACAGATATTTCACCACTGGAGTTTAGCTGAAGAGGAATTCTTCAGTAACAGATGCCTGAGAAACACAACTGGAGAAGAAGATAAAGAAGACTGGGAAATTTCCTGCATCAGGCTGCTAATTCAAAAAGAATAATCAGATGATTGTAAAAGCTTCCTGTTGAATGGTTGTAAGTCATTAGGTTTGTAATTGGAAAGGCTTCCAAAAACACAACAAAAGCAAGTCCCTTGATTTTTGGAGTACATGCACACTGGGTTTCCTCAGTTGCTGTATTTAAGTTTACAGTGTTTAAGCCAGGTTGTTTTGCACATTATATTTATAAGCTGAATTAATGCCTTTAATCTTCATGAAACATGTAAGCTTCTTCACAAATTTACTCTTGTCCAAGAATTTCTCACAACCTGACCTAGTGGAGAGTGTATTCCTTCTAAAGTGAAGATTAAAATCACCGCAGTTCTGCTAAGGTAGAAAAGTCATAGCATTCACAGGGTAATGGCCAGGTCCTTGATTCCTGTTTAGCTAAGCATAAAGATTTCTGAAAGAAATGGATGGCATTAAATCTCCAAGTAAAAATATCCCAGATTTGTTGTATAGACAATTTGGACCTGGTTGTAGCTGAGAATATAATTTGCTTTTCTGTTAAAACAAGTAATGTCTTCATCCGCTGAATGACAGTGCTGTTACATCCACTATTTAAGATGAAAATAGTTGAAAGTTGCTCCCCCTGTAAGCAAAGAAATGAGGGTGCTCATAGTTGGTATCTCTGAACTCCGTGTCCTCCTGCCTTTACTGTGGGCACAGCTGCTAGTGCATGGAAACGGCTGAAGCTGGTGTGCAGTACCCTTGTGTGGGCTGCACCGCCTCAGAAATCACGTGCGTTTATGCTTTAACCTGTGCAGACACAGTCAAGAAGCTGGTCAGAGCTCCTGGAAGCACCTGCTATGCTTGAAATCTAATTGGAGATTCTTAGGACTGACTGCCACTCTGGTATGTATGTCTGAAATTAAGTTCGTTTATTAAAAAGATAGAAAATATAAACCAAGAGATGACTTTTCCATCTCTCAGGAAAGTAACAATATCAACTGACTTAAGATGACAGTATTAGATTTGGCCTCTTCAGATGTACTAGCAACTTCAGAACAAAAGAGTCTAGCAGCACTTTGGTTGCATCATTTCTGCTTAAATCAGTGGTTCTGCTTAAATCAGTGGTTCAACCAGTGGTTCAATCTTCTTCTTCTTCTTTCCCTCTTCCTGGGAAGGAAGAGGTGTCACAATATTTTCTTCCACAGCTCCTCAGATCCATCAAACTCGCTCAGACTTTGAGATCGTCAGTTTAATCGGGACTCTTCACATCCACCTTGTCTGTCAGAAATCTGCTAATATCCTGACTTTGCTAGGAAGCTGTGAATTATTTGCGCAACAGGATTATCTGTGATGGGAAGAAAATATTTGGAAGTAGGCAGATCTGAAATCTGAGAGAAAAGGTATCAGACTGCTTGATGGGTAGGTGCATTCCCATAGTCTGAGGTCAAAGGTAGGCAAGGGGAAGACAATTCCCGCTCAGTATCAGGTAAAGATTCTTATGTTTCTGCTAAAATTGTGAGGCAAACTCCTGTTGTGCACCCATGTGCTCTCCAGAGCTGGAAGCCGTGTCTCATGAAATGCCACTGATCTTTGCTTGACAAGAAGGATCCCAGGACCTCGCTGTTTTCACGAACCCTGAGCCAACCCTTCCCCTTGCACCTCAACATCTTTCAGCACCATAGCACAGCTGTCCGACTGAGAGGGGACATCGGGGATAGTCTGCACTGTGAGAGGAGGCAAGATCTCTTCTCTTCCGAGAAGATCTCCGCTCTATCCAAACACCATCATTGACTTCCCAAAGGAAGAGTGACTGCAGGGAGTGCCAGTTACACCAAAATTATGGTCCAGGGGTCCAGGTGCTGCAATATGGTATCTGAAGTGCAACAATATCTCTTGCCAGCATTTGCTCCTTGCAGTCAAAATCAAGGGGAAACACCAGACACCCATCCTGATGAGGCGTATCTCCAAACAGCTAGCATTTTCTTTACTGTGGAGTAGGAATGTATAACTCAGCTCCCTGACAGACAGAGCACTTTTTTGCTGTTGAGGGAGGGCTCAATTATCTGAAGGTAAATGCTTTCAAGGGAAACTTAAATGCTTCCCTTGGAAAGCATAACTTCTAGTAACTATCAGCATCTTTATTGACTACAATGCATGTTATAGTCTGGGAATATCAACTTGAATATTTGTTGTAACTGATACCCACCACAGTAGTAAAAACTGTTTTGAAATTTCATTGAAAAATGTGGGAATGTTTTAGCAGTCTGTCACAAAAGATATTGACCACTTGCTAACTGTTAAAAAAAAAAAAAAAGGCATCTATATTTATGTTTAAAAACAGATCTGTGTAAGAATTTATGACTGCTTTGGAATATTCAGCATAGACATTTTCTGATGCTGCATAGATATATTGAATCATAGCAGAAATAAATAAATGCAATGAGCTGAATAACAAGTAGATTATTGAAATATGACTATTTCAGAGAGCATAACACTTAAATATCCAGAGAGGACTTACTAGAGTCCTGCTGTATGTTCAAATAATGTTTTTATTTGCACTTTGATTGCTTCTTAACTTCAGAGTGTAGAATACTTTTTGTCCACAATAAGATGAACAGTTGATATCCTTCATATTACTGCTTCATATGCAAAGCAATAGTAATTAACTATTCTAACGCAGCTAACTGCAGCTATACTACACAAGGTCATTTCCTAGCTCAAAGCTGGCTTCTGAGTGGGTCAGAAATGCTTCAGTATTTAATCCTCTGTGTACAAGGGAGGAAAGCATTTAGGACATGCACCTTGCCTCTCACTCTGTTGATGGGTGTTGGGTACCCTGTGGATCCACCCTGTGGGTTTCTGGAGAGGGTCATGGGGTACTAAGCTTTTATTTTTCCAGAACAATATATTTCTGGTCCCTCTTCCCAGGATTTTGACAAAGGTAGCATCCAGTACAAGTCCTTTTGCAGAGCAAACAGAAATAGGGTTCTCTTGACTTCTGTAAGGCCCCAAAAACACTTAAGAGAACCAAGCTGATAAGTTGAAGAATTAGGCTTACTTTTGAGGGCCTCAGCTGCATGGGCATAAGAGGGAGCAGCGTAAGGACTAGTGCACTGAGAACAGATGACTGTAGCGACGCAGTCTATATATATAATAACACTCTCCCTGTTTGGGGAAATATGAAATTTTGCAAACCTTCACTTAGCAGGAAGCATAGGAAGAGGATCGGTGAATAAAACTGCAAGCACTGACTGCCTGTGCTATTCCCAATGGAGCAGGCTGTACCGAGATTGTAAAACGCTGTCCCGCGAAGCGGTAACTTCTCAAGAACTTTGTCACTGAGTGTTGGACCGCATCCTTTGTGTCCATGAGGGAAACAAACCGTTCTAACCGGGGAATTTCTCCTGCGTATTTCTTCTTGATGTGTTCAAGTCCAACCGCTCTCCTGACAGTGGAGGTTTTTGGCCTCACAAATCACCGTCAGAGGAGCAGCAAGCCGTTCCACACACTGCGCAGCTAGCATTAAACAAACACCACATGGTTATGCAGCAAGGAAAGCTGCAGGGCTGAGGAGCAGGCATCCTGTAGCCTTGGGTAAGGCTGGTTTTCCAACCAGCTGATATTTTTTATCTTAATGCAAATATATTAATATCTCTTTACTTAATATCTCTGAACTTAATAGCTTCTGCTTTGTCCAACAAGCAGTGTGATAGGCTAAAAAAGGGGAAACAACCATGTGTATCCATTCTGGCATCTCACAATTGCTAGTTAAAGTATTGCTTACTTGGTCAGTGAAAAATATACGCACTTTTAAGCTCCTGCTTGGATACCTCAATTACAGGTATTATCATTTCTCATCTACAAAATACCTTTCTGGGTTCTAGCGTAGTTCTACACTGCTAAATTTATTGAGTCATCAATTCAAGAATGAACTTATCTGCTGTCCATCTTTGTGAGTAAATGTGTTCAGATGTAAGCACTTCTAGCATCCTGCATTTAAAGAGGTTTGATGCATAAATCTTAGTAACACTACTGGTAAAAAGAGGTAAGTATCAGATATCAAGGCTTTCTTTTTCTTTAGTGGAAATTACCCAGTATCTGGGGCTTACCCAGTATCTCCCTATAGAACGGGAAAATACGTTTGCCATTTGCTCTCTTAAAATGTTTCAAGCAAGCACTTTATAGCACCTCTGGTGCTTGAATAAAAGTCATTAATGCATTAATACCTCTATTATCACTGCTGGTACCCCTGCAGTTTTTCAGTTCCCGTTAAAGTTCAGTAATCTTGCTCTGTATAAAATAATCCCTGTGCACATTTTCCAGAGTTTACTAAGCTGATCCTCAGAGCACAGGTGCTCAATCCATGTTGAGAACAGGTCTCTTCAGTATGGGACAAATTACTCTAGCCTTCTCTAAACTGAGTATGCTCTTCTGAACCTAACTTTCAAATACATTAAATTTGCTTAGTCTCTCTTATACAATTTCGTTGGGAGTGCTAACTATGCTTTTGTGTAAACAAAGGCCAAGGACAATTGGCTATGTCAATTACTGCCCAGATAGACCTAAGATTTGATACAGTAAGAAAGGTGATGAGGATAGAGATTTCATCTGTGTTTCTTGCTTTGATTTTGTTGTACTTCAGTCTTAGAAAACAGAAAGAACAAATTATGGGAACAAACATTATTGATGTTTTTTCTTACTGTTCTCCAGGAAAAGCAGCTTTGATGATACCCCGGTATTGTGTCAGGATGACCCTTCTTCTGTTATGGATTAATAATGAAAACAAATTCCCAGAAAAGTCCATTCCCTGCATGCAATGAATAAACACTTAACAAACATTTTAGTGTTTTTCATTTAGTCCAGTACCTTAAATGAAAAGCAGTACCTTAACACACCAACTATATTTCCACAGATAAAACAGAAGACAAGACAAACAGATCAGGAAAGACTCTTCAAAATGCCTTTGTGAGCCTGGTGAGCTACTGATGATCCTCTAATTCTATTAATAGAGAAATCTGCCTGCCAAGAACATGGAGGAGACCAAATGATGCCAATTCAACATTTCACCCCTGGGAAAGTAACTTGCGGAGCCAATAAGGTGGTCAGGCTGTGTCTCCTGCTACAATTGGACAATTTATCTAGCTCCCTTTGTCTGAAATTTTGTTGTAGGCTGAACCTGACTGTCCTATGATATATTAGTTCTACCTCCTGTTACATAACCGCAGAGGGAAGGTCAGACTGATCCTATCAGAACATTATGATTAGAAACAAAAGCAAAAATAATGTAGTGATTCACCTGCAGCTTGTCACAGTTTGATGTTTTGCTGGATTGGGATGTACTGGAGTCTCAGTAAGGGCAGGAGCCCTTATGTGCCTACTTCTCTGCATCTATTTCACCTGTATTAGTTGAATTGAACTGTACCAGCAATCTGAATGAATTTTCCATATGTAAAGACAAATTTTTGTATCAGTTGCTGAAAGTTGACCTCAGCTAAACAAATTTGCACAAGATGTGACTTGACATCAGAGTCCCTAAATCGCTTATGTTTAGACTATCTGCATTCCCCTAAGCAAACAAAATGCTGTCAGAACAATGAAGATAAATCTCAGATTTGACTTCAAGAATCACCTGACGTGAAACACCTAACAACTATTTAACCTTATTCTCTGCTGGGAATCAAAGTTCCCTCATCTGCTTAGTTGACACATGGATTTTGCCCTCTCTTTCAACTTCCAGTGATTCAAAGTTGCTTATCAGGGTTAGCTGATTAAGACATTTTCCTGTTAAAAGGGACAGAAATGGGTCTGAATCCAGAGTAGCAAGTTGTGCCCATTAGAATTGGGAAGACCCATTAGAAAGGGCCTCCCTAGAAGAAAGGATAGTGAAAACCTTTCTATCTAGTCCCAGCAGTTGCTGTTGCTCCAGATACCCTGAGCATTTCCTTCTAAGCAGGAAATGCAACTTCTCTGTTCAGACAGCATCTCCCTAACCTGCACATGTCTTGTGTAATTTAAATGGGCCCAAATGTCCCTTCGGTCCTTATGGGTTGTTTCTACACCGTCAATCCCTTAATCTCTGTTCACATTTGGAAATGGAAGTGAGTCCAGACATATCACAAGTTTCCTTTACTAACTAGTCCTCAGTTGATAAAAACTGTAAAAAAGAAAATTCCAGTGCCCAAATTCCCTATGTTATGTATAATTCTGTCTCTGTGCCTCTTAGAGCTATGAAGATGGAAATGCTATTACTCCCAGACCAGAATTTGAATTGCTTAGGGTGAGAAGCTGGGCCTTGGTTCTTGCAACACACAGAGCTGCATCCCCAGAGACTGCCTTGTGACTGCTACATGGATAGGGCGGACTTTGCAAAACAGAAAGGGTTGGAAAGTGCCCTTCCAGCTCGTTGCTGCTGAGAAAGCATTTAACACAAGTGGCACACTGTACAAAGCCCCGCTTTGTGCTTCAGCTTTTGTTTAGCGGACCCATTAGGTATTAGGGAATTGTTTCTGTCAAGTGGCAAATCTGTGTCCTCCATCTCCCTGATTATACAGTCCTTTGCTTTCCTGTCTCATCCACCATATCTCTCAAGCATCCCATCATTCAATTTTAGATGTGGCTGTACTGGAATGTAGATGAACTTGAGCGAGGCTGCAAGGAACAAGAGTGGGAGCAATGCGGGTGTGCTGGCACGTCTGCATGGGCTCTGCCCTTGGGAAAATGCACCCCAGCAGGGACCCCGGGGTGAGCCTCTCCCCTGGCATTTGCCTTTGCATCCTAGCAGGATAAGGCAAATCCTCCAGACAGGGCTTTTGGGTTTGCTTTAGCTCGTCTCTCATCGTATTTCCTTTTATCTTATGCTGCTTACAAGGTGACTCTTTAGACATATCAAGGCGGTAATTGTGGATGCTCAGGTCTTGGAAATGGGTTAAGAATCCTGAATCTTAGTTTGAATGGACTCAGGAGAAGCCCTTGGCTGCACTTCAGGGATAGTAGGGACAGCAGCTGTACCCCATGCAACATCTCTAACTAATTCAGCACAGGCAGGGCTGTTTTGGACTGTTCTACTGTGAACAGCGCCTGACACAAGAATACAGCTGTGGTAATCAAGGGGGCAGGGTGCTTTTGCAAGGGGTGAATTGCTGTGGTCTGGGCTACCAGGACAGTGAGACAAGTGATTCTAGGCACCGCTTTGAGCCAGAAATGAGCTGCTGAGATTGCACACTCTGCAGTATGGGACCGCAATAAGCAGGGATGGTAAGAAAATTCCAGGCTGCCTCCCTCCTCTGACACAACAGCTCCCTTCTCAATCCCTTTTATCTGCCTGTGGTGCTCTCGCACCCAGAAATGAAGAGCTTCCTCTCCAAAGCTTTCAGTCACTTATGAGGCCTCATAGTTACTTTCCAAAGTTTGTACAGTTCAAGACCCTCAGTTCTGATAACTTTCCTGCCCTTGCAGGTCTTGGCATCTCTGCTGAGCAGGTCAGAGCTCTCTGCTTTCCTCCCTGTAATCCCCACATCTGAAACTCTCACAGTCAAAGTCACTCACATAACTGTACATATGCCAGGGAAACAAATTTAAACACATTTAATATTAAGCCATTGTACCCTGGTTTATGCTGTTTGTAATGTAGGTACAATTAAAAGGCAAATCCTAATCCCGTGGGTCAAAATGCATCCTGCACAGGCAGCCTGTGCCAAGTTGGAAAGCTGGAGGGTGGTAATATCCACCCACCTAAGCCACTTTTTACATGAGGAGCTCTGGCATAGAGAGGGAAGAACTTCATCTACTTGGTCAGCAGATTTCAGTAAGATTGGGTGTCCCCTTTTCTTTGTAAAGGCACAGACATGTAAATGCCCAGGTTTTCTGGTACTACAGCTATTGATGTTCCTGGATGTTTGATTCCTAAATGAAAAGGAGCAAAATGTTACAGACAAAAATATATCGAAAGAGATGAGCTTGGGAGATCAGTTTTATAGCATCATCCTAGCATACCCTCCAGGAACCCTAGTCCATCACTTTCATGAAAATGAAGTGATTTAGAGCTATAAATGCAATAAAGTTAATTTAGATGACCATCAGAGCATGCTTATCAGCCCTGGCCAAGCTATACTGAAAACTACCCTGTTTTTTCAGTACCTATCACTCTGATTTTCTTCCCCTTCTCCACATCACAGTGACATATTCTGGATCAAAGATTCTTTGGACATGGCGCAGGGACTCCAGGTTTGTTTTTGAAAACATTGCTAGCCTAAATGATTTTTTTTTCTAAAGCCCAATGTCATACTGTGACACTTAATGTTGCCACAGCTTAAAATACTTCTGCACAGGCCTCACGTAGGAGTCCCACCTTGTCTTGAGGGCCCAGTGGTCCAGGCTTTGGTGATTTCCCACTTTTCTCACCTCGAATTCATGCAAACGAGATTAATGAACCTCTATTTTGGCAGAAGGAGGTACTGTGAGGGCATTTTACAGCAAGAGAGAAAAAGCTTAAATTAAAAGGTATACTTTTCAATCTCGAGTTCCCTGTTCAGCACATGAAAGAAATAGTTCTCTGTGATTAGTCAACTTCATCAAATATTAACGTCTGAAGATCTGTCTTGCCTTATGTTTGCTTTGTTTTTGCCCTGAGGTTGTTAACATGCATTTCATCCTTACATTAATGATTTTGTGTGAATGTAGGAGGAAAAAAAGAAGCAGGAAGGATGCACTGGGATACCTGTCAGCTATTATTTACTCTAAGCCAAAATGCAAACTGGAAAAAATAATTACCACAGACAAAATGGGAACGTTCAGGCATCATTACAGCACTGTGAGGACTGTTTACCTTTGCTCACTCTTTCAAATAAGAAGCAAAATCCTGCTGAAGTGGATGTATGCTTTCAATGAGACTCCTTCTGGCAGCTCCAGACTATAACGCTTTTTATTATTGTTTGGAAAAGTACTGAGCGCAATATATCTGCTACTCTTGTGTCTCATGTCTGAACTACAAGAGGACTTTTGGAGTTCCAGTTGTGTGATTCCTTGTATGAGGCAAGATTGCTTTGAGGTCTTTAGCCAAAAATAATGTTTAGAGATTTGTAAATTCCCACACAGGGCTCATCATGTTGTTTTATCAAGGAGGCTGGACTGATACACGGCACGGAGGCTGCCGATGCAGCCTTCACCGCCGGTAGGTGCCCTTCATACCATTACCTGTGGAAAAGAGGTCCCTGTGGTGGGAGCTTATGGGATTCGTGATCCACTCAGCCTCATCCTCCTTAGAGGAGAGTCAGGAAATCTCTTGTCCTGTTGAAGCTAACCTGTGGCTGAAAAATCCATTCTGTAAGAAAAACTGAGCACGAACATGAGAATAGTCTTGTCTGACCAAGAGAATTCCAATATATCCAAAAGTATATGCAAAACACCCTGTTCGTATGGTGCAATAGTACCAGTGAAGGCCCTGTTTTTTATAGTACAAGGTGAAGTGGGGAGTGTCACAGCCAGTTTTAAGCTTTAGCTGAGGTCTTCCCTGGTTATATTTCTGTTATAACATCAAAAGCTCTAGCAATGCCAATGCATCTTAAAATATGAAACTGCAACTGCAAAACAAAACAAAACAAAACACAACATGATTCTTCTTCTCCGAACTTCATGTCCCACAGAATGGACCAGAAGAGTCTTAATAATGTCCTAGATGGTAAATTACTACTTTGAATGTAGTTTCATTTTATATTGGTGAATTGAAAACTCATGGGAAGCTCATTGATCTCTTAGGTCTTTGGGTAATGTGCACATTTTGCCCTTTATTAACAGCTGGAGCAGAATTCTCTGTTATTTATACTGTAAAGTATATAAGTGTATGTTTCTGTTTTACAACAGAATCTTTAAACAAAATGTAAAACTGAAGCCCTTCTGTTGTTACTGATAAAGTACTTCTCAATAATAACTTCATAAATATAAACATAGTTCTTTCTTGCTTTGCAGAAATGGAAATGTGATGTCTTATTATTGTCGATTTACAAACATTTGCCCGTATAGTGACTCAAGCCACGTGTCCTCTCTTCTACTTTAAATCCAAGAATAGTTGTAGTCATGCAACCATAAAACAGTGACTCATACCTGAGGTAAAATATTTATGGTGTAATTCTTAAGGCCCCTTTCACCAATGTCAACGTGAAGGGACTGAATGCAGAAGAAATTTGCATCTTTGGACTGTAATCTGGGGGAGTAAAATCAAGTGCATTTTTTCTGCAATTCGGGTGATCATTTGTCCCAGGGAACAGGGCAGACCATGTCACAAATAAGCCAAATACACAGCTTAGAGGGCTGTTAATAGGCTGGTTGGCTGCATATACAAAGGAAGGTGCCTGCGATTCTCCCTCAGTCTAACCCAGCAACAACTGCTACCCTCTAGCAGCTTCAGAGGAGCCCCCCAAGCAGGCATCCTCCTCATTATGTAAATACTATGCACTTAGCAAAGACTTGGCCCTGGGGAAATTCAGTCAGCGCCAAGAAGCTTGGAAAGGAAGATATGAGTCTGCAGATCTGTAACAAGTGCAAAACATTTGCTTTCTGTCTGTATTCAGAGAGCAGCTGCGGATTCCTGGTGGCACAAAAAAAAATGCTCTATATTTACCAGCCAACAATGCTAGCAAATTCCGGAGTTTGCTGCTGCATTCCAGCAATATGAAAACAAAGTTGCTTTCTCAATGGCTAGAGAAAGATGTGAAAATGGGAACTTTCACTGACTCATCACAATCAGAGGGGTTATTACAAAGCTAAATTGTTCTTCCAAACTACTGTTTCCGCACAAACAACTCATTTACAATTGTGAAGAATGAGCATTTATCGAAATAGACCCTTCTATTATTAAAAAGTCGTCTTTTCCTTTTACTGTAGATTTCCTTTTAACAGAATGGCTATGAATTAACTCTTCTTCATCTTAGTCTCATTATTTAAAAGGACCTGCCCTTGCGTTAGTTTTTGCCAAACAACTGCTGCTCTGCTGCCTTCATATCTTTACATCCGAAGAAACTTTCCAGTTTTGGGTAGAAAACCTTTTGGATCATCATATTCCTCCCGTGACAACTTACCTCGGACTTGCATATTTGTAATACTTCTGGGGAAAACTTAATACAAATATCAATTTCCTGCTTCGCATTTGTGTACCGAGCAGACTTGGCCAGCCACGGAGATTTATAGATGATCTCTGGTGTTCATGTCCCCTATTCCCCGTCCACCTATCTTTCCTAGCTCTCCCCATCACCGCTTCTGTCCTCCTTCATGAACAGACTGAATCCCTGAGGTCGCTCTCAAATGTGTGGGAGGAATGGACACTTTGGCAATAATAATTTTTCACTGAGAGAAGTTTTCCAGGGTAACTGCACTACTTTCTCGTGGGCCTTTTTGGCCCAGGGAACAATGGGAGATGCCAAGTATTTTGAAAGGATGGTTATTGATGAAGTTCTGAGGACATTTTGCATCCATTTTTGCAGAAAAGGAATCTTACAGTTAGAAAGACCATAAATGGGAGATATTCTCCAGCAGGAGCCTATGAACAAGATTTCAGTGAGTTTAAGTGTATGAAAAGAGTCTGAGCCATTCCATTACTGAAGTAAGCACAAAAGCTTGGCACATAGTGAAAAGACCCATTTTTAAGATTAGATCTCATAAATCAATTCTTGGATTTATTTGTAAACCTACTTGAAGCTCATTTTCTAGCTAAAGCAAAAACAATAGAATGTAGGGGAGAGTATACCCTTCCTTTGGCACATGAAAGTGCCTTTGCACTTAAAAGCAAAGATTTGAACTTAATTCAGCCTTAGCTAGTATGTCCAAGCAACTTCTTCATGATGCTAACCCTACCTACATGCAAAGTGAACATGCTTCACCTTGTTGATAGGTGGCTTTTCTTAGGAGTCAATCTGCTTTTCGGGCTCGTTTTATCTATGATAATACTTCCCCTTCGGACTCCATGCGTATGTATTTTCCTTAATCACTTCCCATGGAAGGCATTTACAAAAACCCTCTAATCTAGACAAATTATAACCCCCGTTCTATTTAACATGTTTATATTATGTAAATGTCATAAATTTTCTGCATGGAAACTGTGCTGACTTTTGTCTCCGGCCATTTTATTCCAAACTAAACAATTTCATTTCCGAGTGTTTGTGTGTCATGAGCTTCATCGACCCAAAGGGAAGCTCACCTTCAGCTTCTTCAGAAACAAGCAAACAAACAAAACAAGGCAGTCCTCCCTCTGAGGTCATGGATTGTACAACCTCACACTACAGAGAATTTATTTTCATTAACTGAAACATTTGGCTGAAATACTTCTTAAAGTATACAGTAGGAATAAAAATTAAGACTTCTTTTGAAATACTATTGTTCTGAAATTATCTTACAAATATAGAAGCTAAAAGAAATGAAAAGAAGTGAATATTGATTTAAAAACCATTTTGAGTTCTTTCCTTGCCAGCTGTTTTTAGAGCTACAGAAATGAATAAAGAATCAAGTATTCAAGAGAAGTTTAGTTTCTTGCTGACTCATGAGCAAAGAGAAAATAGGTGGTGTTTTTCATGCAAAAAGAGTTAGCTAAATATCCTTAGCTTCAGGAAATGGGGATACTACGGCTATGACAACAGATACTGTCTGTTTTGGAGTCCCATATACTTCGCTGATAGCTCTTAGGTTGGTCAAGTCTGTGAACAAGTTAAAAAATAAATTTACTAAATTACTGGAACTACTACACCCAAAAAGCAAAAAAAAAAAAAAAAGACTGAGACTGCTTTTAGGGCTAGGGTTAGTTAGTAAGCCACTGATAGCTGGAATTTGGGAGTGGGTACTGAGGGGAAAATTGCTTATGGATTTTATCCAAAGTATCTGCAGTATTATATTGGAAAAAAGATATCAGATGGACCTTTGCCTGATCAGTAAATGTTTTATACCAGTCCATACAATTGATAAGTTTTTTATAATGTCAAAAGTGGGAATATTTCCACCCTGCAAAATAGGAAATTAAAGTCCCAAACTTGAAAAAGAATTTCAGATTTTGACAACCTCAGAAGCTCCAATATCAAAATTTAGCCTATTTAGGTATCCTGGAAGTTAAAGTAGTACAGGTTTTGAAATGAAACACATAAATATTTATAGTATTTATAGCCATGTCTCTCACAAAATATAGTACAAACCACAGAATGCATCCCAACTGATGCACTCTTCACTGACAAAATGAGCTCTATCGAGAAACTTTGACAAAAATCAGATATTCCCACGTCCCTTGTGTCCCTAACATGCAGCTTTCAGTTGCCAGCAATTTGTTCGCTTCAGATGTTCGCAAAGCAGGTCTCTCTGACCTGAAGCTCTCTGTACTTTGATGCATACGAGGAAGGTTGTGTTGCTTTGAAAGATGGGATGAAGAAATGCATTTTTTTTTTGTCACCATGTCACAGATTTTCAGTTTCCCCGCACATTTGTGAGAAAATCTTTCAACACCTTAGACACTCAGCTCCACAGCTTGTTTAAAAAGCAAACAGCTGATGAATTATGAAGCTTTGGGCCCAGGGCATACCCAGCTTCTCGTTTAGTGCCAGTGAGAAATATGCTGAACTTCCTTACTTACATGTTTTTCATCTATGAGCTCTCCTTGAACCTTTGCTTCTGTGCAACTATTTGTGTTTTTGTCCTCTATTTCCACTGTGCACGGCTGAGCCTACACTGCAAGCTGTCTCCATTAGTGTGGTAGAATATCCTGCGTATATTCATACCATTATCTTTGTTGAACCTGTAGCAAAAGAATATTTGAAAACCTTTTGCTGTTGCACAATTGTTCCACAAGCCCCAAAACTGTGAGAGATCAGTGAAGGCAAGTGAAAAAAAGGTGGATTTCCTTAAGAAGGCAGGCAAAGGATGTGAGGAATATAGTGGTTGCAGTCCTAATGAACAGGTTTGGAAGTAACTTGATATCCTGTTAGATGCGAATGTATGATGGGAAGAAGACCACAAAGCAAATAATAGGAAGCCAAGTGATGAAGGGACTAATATTGAAAGTTTTATCAGCTTTATTTTATTTATTTATTTTTTTTTCTGATTGTTGGTCATAGGATGACCACAGTTCATGCTACAGGGACATAGATCAAAAGTTTTGTGATGGGGAAAGAGAGGAGGAAATTATGAAGTGCATGGAGAAATGATCTCTCTGCACAATCTTTTCAGGAACATATGTTTCTGAAGTCAGAAATTACAGCAGTTAAACTTCCTTTCTCTTTAATGGCATTCTGACAGTGCTGATTTAATGTCATATTGCACCCTTTCTATCAACTAAGGCATTTATGTACTTCAACGCACTTCAGAATATACCAAAATGAAGCACATTTTGTAGGTTTCCCGTTCCTAAGATACTTAATGCAATTGACTGGGGACATGGGAAGTCAGATCTACAGTACCTTTTTTTTCCCTTTTAATAGTGAAAAAAGTATGGAAAGCAAAGCTGGGGCAATTCCATCTCATTCAGATAAGGTTTTTGTCTTTTTCCCAGATAAGGTTTCCCCTTTCTCTTGCTCTCCTGGAGAAAAATAACTCACTCATGTTTCAGAAAATGATAGTTTTCTGAAACTATCAATGAACAATGTGAAATTATCAGTAATCATCAGTAATCAATGTTCCATTTTAATATAAGGTTTGGCCATTTTCTTCATTAATCTTTTTTTTTTTTTTTTTTCAAATGACCTCCCTGATATGAGTATGCAATCTAAATCTCGCAAGTTAGACATAAGGAAGCAGGGGGTCCTACGCCCGTATGAACAAGCAGTCTTGGCCCCAAGCATATCCTGCAAAGATGAACCTTTGTCATCAAGACTTATGTGGTGCCACTAAAAGACAATTTGCTGCCCTTTTATGAAAAAGGGCCAGCTTGGTGTTCCTGTAAATAGACTCCAGAGGGAACACTTTGCTTTTGCAAAATGTTTGCTTTTGCACCCAGGTAATTTCTCTGAAAACTGGCAGTCTTGCCTTAGAGCCTTCCAAGCATAGATCACAAATCTCATCCTAAAACTTTAAAAGTCATGTACTTCACAGGAGAAGGATTAAGTTAAAGTTACTCAGGGAAATGGATGCCTCATTCCTTGCGTATATTTCAATCAAATTAATAACATCTCAGTTCAGAACCCATTATATGTCTACACATTCTTGAAAAACAAGAAAATCTCAGGAAATGCACATGTATTTCATTTTTGGGGACAGAAATAAACAGTCTTGTGCTTTGTGGTGTGTTGCTTAAAAATTAATTTTGAAAAAAACCCCTACTTCTAATGGAAGAATCTCAAAGACTCATTTGAAGGATAGCATTTTCAGGACTCTCTTCTGCTTCTGTTCCAGCCATGAGAGCAGTGCCAGAAGGTGCAGTGTGCACTTTCCTGGAATTTGTGCTGGCAAATGGCTTTCCTTAGCTGTGCCTCCTCTGTTATCTTACCATACCTCTGGGAGGCCTTGTCACTGATGGTAGAGAGAAGAAAGGGTCAACATTCTTTAGTCTCCACATGTCTTTAAGCTTGCATGGACCATTTACTGCTTGGGTAACTGGAACGATAGGTCTCATGGTTCCAGCTTTTCGTAAGACGGAGAAAAACCTATTGGGGGAAGGAGTTCTGCTTCCTTCAGGAGTTTCTCCCCCATCTTGGGAAGCCCAAGTGAGTAGCTTGGTCAAGGGTTTGTGCTCATTTGCTACAAAACAGCTTTCCTTTCTCCCTATCTTGCTTAATATATGTTAAGAAGATGTTCAGATTCCTAGAACTCTGCTGAGATATAGTGTTATTAAAATATCCCTTCTGCTGTGTTTAGAGGGCTTTTGAGTGTCTCATTGGCGATGGGTTATGTATATACCTTGTACCTACCCCTATTGTTGCCACTGGATGGTGGTTCGGTGACAACAAATTCCACCAGTATTTCCTAAATCGGGTGTTTGGTGAAGTTCCACGATGAAAACCCAGTGAGATGCAAGACTTGGCTTAATGATGGCTTGCACCTCATCCCCTTACAAGTTGGCTAACAATAAGCAGCGTGCTTAAGAAACCACACTATTAAGCTACCAAAACCTGCCTGTTTTGCGAGACATTTCTGGAAGGCTTGACACAGTCACGCCACTTTTTTCTTCTGTAGGCAAAGAGCAATTCCTCTTTCCCCATCACCTCAGGAACATAGGCAGATCTGCAGGAACCAGTAGCACTCTTCACTCCCTGTGGTGCAGTAATAGAATAAGTGAAACCTTGGTCCTGACTCTCCCCTTCACAGAAGGCAATCATGTCAGTTTGCTTCAACCACTAAATTTCCTGGCTTAACACCAATCTTCTGTGTCAGGTGAGAAAATCACAGCAACAGAAATGGGATGAGAGAAGGCAGACACAACAAATCTCAGTCAGAAAGAATGCTTTCAATGCAATTGCTTTTCTGGTAAATTGTTGTTCCTTGTTAGGGAAGTACTTTGCTTGTTTATGGCATTAAAGGGCAAAACAGAACACTGCTCAGGAAACAAGCTTAAGTATACTTGGATTCTTTTAACACAGAATTGTGATGTATTATTAATGTTAAAGATTTATATCTAAATGCTGTGTTTCATTATGTACAGATTTCTCTTTTGTGTTCTGACAGAAAAAGAAGAAATTTCCAGACAACGTAAATCATATTTATGTGTAATAGGTTATCAATTCAGTTTTCCAGATCAGGCAAAATGTGGCTTTTGCAGAGTAGTTCTGTGGCATGTGTAGTTAATTTATTTCTAAATGTCAATCTGACTTGGTGAGGTGAAAGGTGCTGTGAAAATCTGACTTTCCCCTAAAAACCTTTGTCCAAGCAAAGCTAATTGGAACTGTAGAGGGCAGGTGCCTTGTTGCACTAGAGTGTTTTTGCCTTGTATCTTCACAGCTGCCTTGTATGTGGACTTACATGCTGGGTGATACCTCGCTGGGTGTTCCTGTTGAAGTCCTGTGACAGAGTGTTGGCATGTTTTTTTTAAAAAAAAAGCAAAAAGCAAATTCTGATCACTGAGAGACCTGGTAGAAATCTGGCTACAAAAGAGGGAGATAGGGAATCCCTTAATGAGCTAGCTGAAGATGAATCCCATCAAACTACCAGATGGAAGAAGAAGGCAGGAGGTGATACATTTTTTCATGTGGAACAGCAAGGGTTAGGGACACAGGAGAGAACATGATGTGGAGCCCAGGTAGGAGGCAATTTCTCTCTAGGGCTGGAGTGGTAGGACCTGACTGCCGCTTGGACCAAGGAGAAACCTGACAATATTTACTGAACTAAAACTGATTTCTGTCCTGCTTTGAGGACACAGAAGCTCTGTAAACCACTGGAGATGATAGGTGCAGCAGGTTTGTAGATCTGTAGTGTAATAGAGCGTTAAGTCGAGTGTATGGTATGAAGTGACCTGTGTTCAGAAAAGCCCAGGAAGGTTTGCAGGCCTGCTGCCAAGGGAGGCTTATGTTCTTGTTGTGTTTTCCTGCCTCTAGCTACTCTAAAGGAACATTTCTTTAAGAGCCTGGAAACACAGGCTTCCCTACCCACTCATTTCCCCATTCTCTGAAAGTTCTCACTTCTTCTCACACCTTTTTCACTTATTTCATTAATCTAAAAAAAAAAAGAAAAAAAAAAAGAAAAAAAAAAAGAAGAGCACTCACCTTCTTATACCCTGTCCTTGCTTCTTTTTCCTCTTTGTCCCCAAGGATGACCCCAAAGACCATGCAGAGGGTCTCCAGGGTGACTGGACACTTTGTGCCTTGAAGGCTCAGCAAGGCATTGAGTTAAAGGCTCATTGTGCCTTTAACTCAATGTATAAATTCATGTCATGGTGTGAACGGAGCCAAGATTTGATCATGAAACACTTTACGTAAAGGAAGGCTGCTGAGCTCATATTAGTGTGTTTGTTTGTTTTTCTGTTTCTTTTTTTTTTTCCCCCTTAAATGTTCATTCTCGTCCTGTTTCATAAGGACCGATTATCTTCATACTTAGAGAATCAGTATCACTTGTTTCAGTCCAGAAGTGCTTTACAGATTTTCAAATATCTAGTCTTTATAGCAGCTTGACAAAGAAGCTGTAAGTTTTTTATTGTTACTACGGTACTCATCCTGCAAAGGAAGACAAGCACAAGCATCAGAAGTGACACTTGGGAGTTCATAACCCCTAGCCTGTGCTCTCTGCAAGGTCACTCAGCCTAGGGGAAAAAAAATATGGTGTTTTTCTTATGAATCCTGCATGTCTCTGTCAAGCAATGGAATTAGCTTGAGACTAAACATGTTTTCAGTGCAGCATACTGGGATGCAGAAAAGCAGAATGACAGAATCACATGCTCTGTGAGCACATATGGTTAATTCAAAAGAAAATACATATACAATTAATTCAAAAGAAAATATATGTACAATTAATTAAAAAAACAGGACTTGATAAGCATGACAGTAACAGATGATACATGGTTTATTCATTCCCTGTTATTTTGTAGATTTTTAGCTGAGTATAAAAAAGCTTCTTGCAAGAATAATAGGACATTCACAGCTGTGCATGGACCCTCATGAGTGCACTGCACTAACTCAGGTCCCTATAGGCCTGGTGCATGTCTTTGCTGATGCGTGATGGAGCCTTGTGCAGCTGGGAGTTTCACTCTTGCTCTGTAAATTATTCTCCGTTCCATTGTAAAACAATGCTGCTGCACTTAAAATATTCCTAATTCTCATTTACACTAGAGCTCTTTTACATCTTATTTGGGCCAGGGAATTTTAATTTAACTGAAAGTCAGGTTGTACCCTTTTCTCAGATATCTGAACTTTTATTTAAATTTAGACTTTTTCTGCATTACAAAGAGACTGATGATCTAGGAACATAAAGCCTAACATTGCAGGTGGATTTGTTTCTGCTTTAAGATGTAGGAAATCATAGGGAAATCCCTTTGTAGCCAGACTTACGAATTGGAAGATAGTGAACAGCAGTGTTTAAAATAGTTCTATACATGGATAGACACACAATTGCTAAGGTGGTTATAGCAAAAAGTAAAAAAGATTATCAGTCTTTTAAATATCTCTGATGTGAAATGATGTAAACCCAAGTTAATAGGATAGACTTTCTCTATGTGCCATATTAAAGAGGAAAAATACAATTTTTGGTCCTTGTAACAGTCTAATTGAAAAGAGATACAAGACAGAGATAGTCCTTTTTTTGCTTTCTTGGTTTCTTAATAACCCAGGAAATGTACTCCTTTCTCTCACTCCTTTTATCTTGTTGTGGTAAGTCTGTCTACATCTGCTGCTGCAACAGACAGAAAATTCCATTTTTTTTCCTTAGAAGTGTCTTTTGTTTTCTGACCCTCTCCTTGTTGAAGCTGTTCCATGAAAAAGTCCTTGGAGAGTTTGGCAGACTCTGAAGACTTTTATTCTTGAAGAGTAACTCAAGAATTTCAACATTAATTCTGTGTAATAGACAAGCAAATCCTGGGTGCCACAGAACTGTAAAAGCCCTTGACTTCCAGAAGGAAATAATCTGGGGGATCAGCTCTAGTAGAAGTGAGTTACACAAAGAGTAGAAAATGCCATTACCAAGGTTGGAGAGACACAGTATTTTTGCAACTTATTATATTCACTTTTTGGGTGAGATATGTGGATTTCTGTCCTTGGAAAAATCAGTTAAAAAAAACACAGCTTTTTATCTAAGCATCTTTGCAATATAGATACATTCTCAAACTCTCTCCTGGAAGACCATGGTCCCCCAGGTTTGACACATTCAGACTATCAATCAGTCAGACTTGGAATGTGTATCAGAATTTCCATCTCTGATGGAAGCATGTTTCCTATCAATCCTTAAGCTCACAGTAAAAATCATGAGTAGACAAAAGCTCCAAAGTGCTGGAGGACTTCACAACCACAGCAAAGAATATACTTTGGAAAATGTATTTCTATGATATGATATTCTTATAGACACATGAATGCACAGGAAAGGTGGAGATAAATTTAGGTCTTCATCACTGACTGTTTGCTTTGTAGCAGCTATCGACACAGGTATGATTGTTTCTCAGCTTGCAAGAATAAAATTATTCCAGTTAAACACTAGAAAGCCAGGTGGATGCTGTGAGCAACAAAATTTATTATACTGGAAGAGTATCATTTATATGTCCACTGCAGACAAGGAAAGATAGTTGATATATCACCTTTGAGAAAGCAAAAATGGTCCTTGGTGTTGATTTTCTTCTTTGGTCTGGTGGACTATCATCACAGCCCTTCCACCTTGGACAAAGCAATTAAGGCTTGTTCATGAGGGCAAAGCATAAACTCTGGGCTGAGCTCCCATAACGGGCAATTCTAGAGCTGGAGACTTCCAACTCATGGCCCAGGAGGGCCTGTAGACATAAACATGTACCAAGGTGGGAATGTTGATGGGAGCGTTACCATCCACTTGCAGGACCGAGCAGTCAATATCGTCATGTACCAACTCTTCCCAGGATGCTGAGATAACATTATGATCAGGGTTGGATTGCCTGTGCTGACTGTAAGTGTACAAAGCATGTCTGCTTAATCAGAAAGGATATTTCTTCCAGCTCAGAGACAATAGTTGGCTAATGATTTGTTCTCTAGCCACCAGAGGGAGATAAAAAGCCGCATGGATTTCAGCTGGATCATCTGATATCTTTTAATGCCATGTTAATAAACATCTACACTGTCACCATAAACCCCATATTAAGCCAGCCTACCTCTTACAGCAAATGCAATAGCATTTTGTCACCATCACGCACTGCCAATAAGCATTATCATTTTAATTTTCATGCATCTGGCAAAGCTAATGCATCAAATCTCAGAAAAACAGACAAAAAAAAACTTGCTCGTTAGTGCTTTTAGAATAGGTGTATACAACCTGTTAAAAAAGTTCACACATATTGATCCCTTCTAGGCACTCAGCATTTATTCTGCAGATGTTACTTCTCTGCTGGGTCTTACATAGAGGTCCAAAGAATCCAGAAGGTTCTGAAAGCATCTTCGTTGAAAGGTGTTTTTGAAAACAGTTCTAAGCTCAGGCTGTAAGATGTTTTCCTGGGGAGATATTATAGGAAATTTGTGCCTTCAGAGAACCCCAGTGGACATTTCACATTAATTCTCCAGCTCAAAACAATCTTTCAAGAGCAAGCATATGTATTACAGCAAAAATTGTGAACTGCTGCTAACAAGATCATTCTGACAAACCTTGCTTAGATTGTAGTCTGTAGGGATACTCTCTGTTTCTCTCTCTCTCTCTTTCATGTCATTCCTGGCCTCAAAGATGTAATGCAAATGTGAAGAGATCTAGCTCCTGCTTGTAATAAAACAACCTGAGCTGTTTGAAAATTCAAGCTACAGTCCCAGGGAATAATGTAGATTTCTGCTCTTGATCACAATGGAAAAAAAAATGTGACAAAATGCACGCATCTTTGGATAAATATTGAAATATTTTGACACTTTCCATGGAAACTAGACATTCCAAGAATGTCACATTAGAATAGAATTCTTTTTAGGCTTGATCAAGGGTAAGCAGTATTCCTTAGGGCCTCACACCCATGCTTTGTCTAGCTCCCAGTCTTATTGTTCCACTTGGAAGCATCTCCCACTAATTACTCCCTGATTTTAAATTATGATAACTGAGTTAGAGACTAAGAAAGGAGGATGACTCTGAGGACTGTAAGGATGGCAATCAGTGGTACATGAAGCCAGATACCAGGAAGAAATAAGACAACCTCCCCTCTTGCAAGTCTGGGAACCCTTCAGAGAATGAAGACTGTTCTTTGGGGCAGGGCTGGGGAAGAAGATATGTTCTCCGTGCTTCAGGAGAGGTACTTCCAGTAAAGATAATGCTCCAGTTCTGAGGTCCTTGGGGGTTTCATCTGCAGTGAACCATCTTGGCTACTTATGTTGAAGACAGTCCGATTGATTTTGAATGAGGGTGGGGAAAACTGTTGAAGCAGTGGTCAGAATGCAGAGGTTGTCCTTCCTATGAGAGGTTGTTGAAACATCTTGCCCTTTTTTTGTTCCCATGAAAATGAATTTTTAAAGGGAATTATGAGTGCTCATAAGGATTGGAAGGAGGCAAGAGAGGAGAACAGAACCATCCAAATTAAATTATATTACTGGACACTGTTTTGGGGCCAAGAATTTATTCAGTCTGGAAGTTAGAAGAGTTTGTAACTGAAAGAGAAATCAAAAATCGGATGGTCAGATAGCTTTCCAAATGGAGTATCATGGGTTAAAAAAAAAAAAAGGCCACTGGCTTATGTGTGCTTTAAATGGTCTCCATGCACTTTCTCCTGTATTCCAAAGAAGTCCCCACTTCTTTGCTGCTGTTAACTTTTGCTATGATTGATAACTGATATAGCTGCTTAACTTCTATGAAAGGCATCCAAAAAAAAAAAAAAAGAACAATTTTTTGTGCCAGAGACATTTCAGCTCCCAGTGCTGCCTGCTATTAATCACACATTGTTGAAATTAGGCCTCAGCTTTTCTTTTTCTTTTCAAGTGTGAAGTATTCCTGCTCTTGAATGTCAACAGATTAAAATACCGCAGAGGGCCAAATGAGTTGATGAGGATGACAGATCTTAGGTACTTAGGGATTTTTTCTAGGTCTGCTAATGAAGGGATGGAAGAATTTTAACTTGATGGATGCAGAACAGGGCTGTGAGGGAGGGCAAGTCGGGAGAGGAAAGTTGTTCGGTCCTTCCAGACACCTAAGCATGAGGAGCATCATTATTTTCTTCTTGAACTCAGAGCAGCAAAGGATAGACAACTGCTTGGAGAGAGGAATTACCAAGATCTGCATGTTACCCACAGCTTCTGCAAGAGGGCAGAGTGACTGACAGTCCTGCAGTCTGCACATGCCATGGCTCTTCCGCAGGATGACTGGGCACGTGCTGGTCATGGCTGCAATGAACCACAAAGATCTTGTCCTAGAGAGAAGGCACAGCTTTCCGCAGCGGTATTTGCAAGCTGTCAGTGATTTGATCCATGAGATTGTCTGGGCTTTGGCTGATCCACATTGTCACCACGTACTCACCCGGCTAGCGTGGGACCTTAATGTGTTGACTTGCTCTGAGTGTATGAGCGGAAGCCTAGGTCCACTGAATGACAGGGAAGGCTTGACAGCAATTTATAAAGCCCCTGAGATACTAGTGGCTGTCAGGAACCGTTTCTTGCTATCTGCTCAGCATTGCTAATCAAGCAAGTGGCTTGCTGAGCGGTACCACTAAAGCTGACACAGGAGCTGACACAGGCTTCCTTGTCACCCAAACAGTAAAGGCACATGTATGCGTACCAAAGCCCTGGAGGCTGTGCCGAGCATTTGCTTCGACTTTGCCAGCTGCATGGAGCTATATGGTGGTTTCCTAAGAGCTGCAGAAAGATCAAAGGATTCTGGTTACGTGATGCGTGCTGCTTACCACACAGATGTGCTGATGGAGCACTGAACTCCCTGTAAGGGGCTTCATGTTTATGCTGCAAATAAAACTACTTTCTCATCCGTTCTTTCCACTTTTGTTAACTGTGCTTGCAAGACTAAATCCACGTGGTTTGCTTTTTCTTTTGTTCCAGACTAAAGCCCTGAGTTAGCAAAGTACCTGAGCATGTGCTTAAGTACCAGCTACAGGGCTTTGCTGAGTTGTTCTGAATTTAAGCACACGTTTAACCTTAAGCGTGTACTTAATGTGTGGCTAAACGAGACCTTCTCTAAAGAATAATTAATCAGATGGTGACTGTAATAAAAGGACTGGTTATGCTCAGGTCTGAACTTCTGGGCCCATGCTAGCATTGAAGAGAAAATGGGTTTTACTTTCTTTTAAAGGTAGATACATATGAAAAGAAAAATATAGGTGCATTTTGTGATAGAAATAGCACACAGATTGTGAGGTTATCTATTTTCTTACAGAAGAAATGTCAATGCAGTTCTTAGAATGAGAAGGTGAAACACGAAGACATGAGAACCTCGAGCAGACTAAGTATTAAAACCAGGCTTATGTGTGGGAGTCAGATCTGACAGCCAGGTAGATGTAGGTCATTTGCCTGTGATCTGTTAGGGTGGTTTGCTTCCTAGAAGAGAGATGAGCTGACAAAAAAAAAAAAAAAAAAAAAAAAGGAAGTTTTCAAAGTGTTACTTTTCAAAAAGCCAAAAATTACTGGCAAGCTGTGCTGTCTAGAAATATCTTAGCTCCAATCACAGATTTCATTTCGAATCAGACCTCTTTGTTAAGCACTGCTCAAATTAGGGATGCATTGATGCAATCAGTATGCTCAGTTAAAAAAAAAAAAAAAAAAAAAAAGAAAAAGAAGAAGAAGAGGAAGAAAATGGGGCTCATTCAGGAGCCTGGTACTAATGCGAACATCCTGAAGACGGAGTGAAAAATCACTTTCTGCTAAATACCTGGACGACGGGGTGTAGGACATTCTTTAGCCAATTTTGAGATTCTCCAAGCCCGGGTGGGAGGGCTGCTCTACAGAGGGACCTCATCTGGCTGTAAAAATGGGCTGACAGGAATATCCTGTAGGTCAGCACAGGCAAATGCCAAGTCTCATTTGGGCTCCCAAAACTAGCACAGAGCGGACACTGATCCAATGGAGTCAGTCCTGTGGAAGCCAACAACATGAGAAGGAAGTCAGAGCACAGCAGGTTTGAGAGAGGAAACGACAAGCAATTTTGTCCAGCAAGAGGGTGAAAGGGAGCTTTTCTAGTTGTCTACAGCCTCTCTATGGGAGGTCATGGAAAAAACAGAGCCAGGGGTTTCCAGAGACGCGAAGGACAGCACCAAAGACAACAGACACATGTTGCAAAATGGTGTCCCCTCAGGAGATGGGAGGAGCATACTCTTTTCTTTTTTTTTCTTGTGGGTCCTCAGTGCCCAAGAGAGGGAACCAGCAGGATATTTGATTTTCCAGTTGTGAAGAACTTCCCAAGAAGACTTGACATGTTGGCCGAAAGCCAGATAACGTGGGGTCTGCTGCGAGTAAAGGGTTGGACTGGGTGACCTCTGGAGTCCTTTCCAGGTGCCAGCTACTGGAGAAGGAAGAACCTGTGAGCTTGCGGACAAAGATTTTAATTTAAAAATTGAAAGCTCTGCTCTCCTAGCTCTGCCAGTGCTGAATCTTGACTCTGCTCCCATCATTGCTTGCCTGCCTTGTCCCCTTGGACTGGAACTTTAGGGACTACTCTTGCTCTGTGTATGTGTGTATTTTGTGGAAACAGTTCGGGGTGTGAGCCGCTCACCCAATTCCATGCCCTGGATGAGCAGGGGGGATATCTCGGTGAAGAACTTCCTGGGATCCCCACTACATCCAGAAGACCAGACAGGAGAAAATGTGCTGATGATGGGCATGGTGGGTAGCAGGCAGCTGGGTGGAAGGATAGGATGGATAAGGGGATGGGATGGATGAGAGAGATGATAGAATCATAGAATCATAATGGTTGGAAAAGACCTTCAAGATTATCCAGTCCAACTGTAAACCCATCGCCACCATGCTTGCTAATCCATGTCCCTAGGTGCTCAGCTACATGTTTCTTGAACACTATCAAGGATTGTGAGTCCACAACTTCCCTGGACAGCCTGTTCCAAGGCTTCATCACTCTTTCTGTGTAGAAATTCTTCCTAATGTCTAGCCTGAACCTCCTCGGGCACAACTTGAAGCCATTTCCTCCTGTTCTTTCAGCAGTTATTCTGGAGAAGAGATCAGCTCCCGCCTTCACCACAACCTCCTTTCAGATGGTTGTAAAAATTGATAAGGTCTCCCCTCAGCATCCACTTCTGGGATGGACGGGATGATGAGAGGGATGGGATTGATGTGGTGATTGGGTGGGTAGATGGATGGATGAATGGATGGATGGATAGTAGGATGTGGTACATAGGATAGATGGATGGGATGGATGGGAGCAATGTGATGGTAGGGATGGATGGAGGGAGGGCATGGATCGAGAAATGGGATGGATGGAGGGATGGGACAAGATGGCAGGGATGGGATGGGATGGATGGGATGGGATGGAATGGAATGGATGGGAGGATGGGATGAGTGGGATGGCAGGGATGAGATGGATGGGATGGGAAGATGGGATGAGTGGGACGGCAGGGATGAGGTGGGTGGGATGGGAGGATGGGATTGCAGAGAAGGCAGGGATGAGATGGGATGGATGGGATGGCAGGGATAGCAGGTATGGGATGGATGGGAGGATGGGATGGCAGGGATGGCAGGGACGGGAGGGCTGGCAGGGCTCTCACGCCAGGGCAGCGCGGTGTTCCCGCGCGCTGCGGGCCGGGCCGGGCCGGGCCGGGCCGGGCGG